>CAXKVX010002193.1:0-73583 GCA_964058865.1 Eleocharis quinqueflora
AAGTGGTAGGACCCACAACTGAAAAAACAACTGCAGAATGTCTTGATTTCAGCCACAAAAAAAAGGGAATCTCCTTAGGAGCGCAACTAATAGTTGGCCCCTTGACCCTCTGTGCAACTTTTAGGGTGTATCTGATCCTATCTGTTGAAATTCTTTGCTGCTTGGCCCTCTGTGAAAATTTTCCCCGCCCCCTTCATTCCTTCAATCGTCTCAAGTGATGCACTACTCCAGTTGGCTAATTTTTTTCTTTCTTTTGTCTTGAAAAATCGAAAGGAAAGCATTTAAGTATTAATCTACCGTTAGGAAAAGAAAACTAATTTCTGACACTTGTGACTTGCCTCCTGTATATGCTCTATACATGTATTTTAAAAGTTTCTATAGTGGGTCGCAAATTTCTAAGGCATGAGGGTCCCTCTTTTGAGGAAGTAACGAACACCGATTAGCGTGGCAGTGTGTTGGGTTAGAACAAATTTCCTGTCACGAGGTATTTAGCTCTCTGCCTCTCTACTGGTTTGATCGTTTCTCGTCTTGAAATCAATCAATCAATCCGGCCGTCCCTCTTTTGATCTCTGTTAAAACTTCAAAGAAAGACCGTACCTTGTTATCGTGGAATTAGCGTAGGAGGAAGACAGCAAGTGTTGTTAACACAACTATATACACAAGAACCAAATGCTGAAGTAAAGGTAAATCTTGCAATGCCTGGTTAGGTAGAAAGTAGAACTTATCAACCATGAAGATGGTCGCCGATTAGACTATCAGATATTTTATTATTTTTTTCACATAAAAAATTCTGTTACTTGTCATTATTATTTTTCTAAACACTTTTTGCGAAATCTAAACATGCATTTTTCCGTAAAAATGTGAGGTCCAAAATGTGTTATATGTGCTAGCCATGCGGTTTTAGACAATCAGAGTTGAGTATTATTTTGCTGAACTTGAGCTTGACCTAGTTTAAAGAGGGGGCCAATCTTCTATCCGTCTGTTATACATTACATATTTACATTGCATGATTTACTGAATTACTATTGCAAATAGTACAATTGAAAAAAAGACAAAATAGTATGGTAAATAACAAAAACGTGACTCTCTTATTCACCTATTGGGCTTAATTCAAATATAAAGGTGCAGCCCAATATCCTTTATTTTCTCAGCTTCAAGGACATGTCGACATTTTAATTCGGATCGTCTATTTTTTTACCGTTTTGATATGAGCCGTTTATTATTTGATTGGATAATATGTGGCAACTTTTCTTGCGATTTTCGTGTAGATGTTTGAAATTTGTTAAATTCCTTTGCGTCGCACTCGCAACATAGAACTGTCATATTGTTCTATTCATATTAAATGTGTATCTTTATTATTATATTTAATGCATTATTAATCTTTTTATTAATGTATGTATATCACAAATAATAGCTTTGGGAAGATCAGTTAGAAATATGTGTGAAACAATGACTGTCCAATCTCCATACTATGTAGCGGGCTAGGGCCCAATTTGAACTCCTAGTTGGGCCAACATAGCCGAAATGTTTTGTTCAGTTCAGTACGTCGGCAAATGATCGCAAGAGTAAAGTAATGCAACTTTTCAACCCACATGTTAGGTGATGTTTGGAATAACCCAGAAATGGTGGTGGACTGGTGGCAATGGCAAATTGGCAATAGCAACTGAAAGGAAAAGCACATGCGGTAAACTATTGGTGCAATCTGCAAAAACATCCGTTACAGGTGCGTCATGTCCCATTGCTACGGTAACATATTTAAAAAAAAATCTAATTATAAACATATTAAAAAAAATCTAACTATAAACATATTTTAAAAAAGAATTGTATGATTAATTTTAATTTTTTTTTTCAGGAGTTCAACTTACCCCTGACCCTTGCTGCATCCGCCACTGCTACTAACTATTCAGCACCTAAGCAGGACAAGGCAACTGGCAAGTCCACAGATGCTAATTACGAATAGCAAATACGGGCCTAGAAATAAATAAATAAACTACGAATAGCAAATTAACACTTTTCAGTTTCACATACAGACAAAGCAAAGTATAAAAGTATAAAACACACTGTAGGAAGTTTGTTTCTGTTGCTGCTAGTTTTAATCGCTTTAAGTGAGCTTCTGAGTTCTGATCGAACCCTTTCCTTTTAGACCTTCAAGTCTTCAAGCAACAACTAAGTCACCCAACAAAAACCACAGATTACATAAAGAGAACCCTAGTTAACTAAGAAAACGAAAAAGGAATAACATTTTTCTGGTATAGTAATACCAGTACTATACTGTTCAGGAGAAACTCATTGGCTGATAGTACCTGTGAAAAAGTAGACATAAATCAGCATTACGCCTTCGGTTGGACTATTAATGTCACACCCCAGAAATATTAAGTAGCTTAGGGGTGTTAATCCCGCCACGTGTACTTGTTTACAAGTACACGAAAGGCTTAATTTATTATTATAGAAACAAGGTGATATTAACAATTTTTGTATAAATAGAGGGACAGCACACACAGTGAACACAATACATGAACATCCAACAACCAAAAATATATATATATATACAGTGCCTTTTTACAAAATTTACTGCGGAAGCTAAAGAAATATAAAATACATTCAAAGAGGTCGGTCTCATCAAAGGACATGAAACGATCCTCACTAACCTACTACAAACTACTCCTAATCGAACGAAACAAAAGAAACAAATCAGACTGAAGGTCTACAAAACGGAAGGCATCGGAACTCCATCCTAGCGCTCTCCTCCTGGACTTCAAAACAGCTCCTGCTTCTTACCTGGACCCCACAACCAACCGTGGAACGTGAGATAAAAATCTCAGTGTGGATTAAGGTCCAGCCTTTGGGTTTATATCCGATTCGAGTTGGACCAAATTACATTTTTAAAGAACTTATCTTATAGTTTAAATTACTACGCCTAAATGTGTCCAATGAACCAAAATTTTCGTTTTATTACTTAACATGTATTAGAAAAGACGATACGAAAATAAACCCAAAAGTTGTATGAGGAGTAATAATATACTATAAATAATATGAGAAGATATCAAGCTCCCAGTCAAATGATCAGACGGTCAAATTTAGAAACCCGGGTTGTAGGACATCAGGATTCGCCCCTTAGGCGTGGGGCACTATACAGCAGCCCTCGTAACCTAAGGTTTTGTTTTAGGCTTGGGGCACTATACAGCAGCCCTCGTAACCTAAAACGAATTCTGAGTTTCCAGAACGAAACGCCCTGGTAAAGCAGAGCGGCTACAAAAAGCACATACTCGGTCAAAGAGCGAACCGAGACGCCTACCCTCACAGAAAGAGAATAATACAAAGAAAACACTCGGTCTCAGTCGTCATACGGAAATAAGGAACCGACTACCCGTTTGAAAAGAATATAATAAAAGGGAACTCCCTGTACTAGTTAAAGCCAAGGGGAGCCCCTGACTTCCTCTGTACCAACCAGGGGCCAAAGGAGGAAGACCTTCGAATATTAGGAGATCCCGAAATATCGGCTAATAGAAATATATAAAGAACGGAATAGCTCCAATACCTCACATATGACACGCATACTCTAAACTGAGAAACCGAACCTTAATCACTCAATTGAGGAGATATTATAGTGCTATTTACTAGTAAGGATATTGAAAAGAAAACCCTCTATCTGGCACTACGAGCCATCAAATGATGGACATCGTTGGTGAGAAGTGATCGAATGTCCTTAAAGACATCCCGACGAGTGGATCCCACGGGCATTGAGCTTGCGTACGTAATCCAACCGTCACGATGCCCCCAGACTACACCCAATCTAAGTCTCACCGGCCCGACACTCATCACTCCCGACGAAATACATATAGTATTGAGATACGCATTCTACCTATAAGTATTCTAATAGCCTATACGATCCGTATATCGGATCTTACATGCAATATGAGATGCACATGACATGCAATGCAGGTTGGTCTAAATTTATGGTGCAGTTACCGGCATGCATAATGACAGTTCAAGTTCTACGGGCCTGATTAATAGTTGTTGGAAATTTTGGTACCGCATTTCAGTTTAGGTAGGTCAGGTAAGTCCTAGTTATAAAAGAAAGGGATATAAACCCCAGGAACCACACCTGAGATAGCTGGAGCGATACGCAAGATCGACTCTACTCCGGGGGCAGCTCTGAAGCGTCTGCGCCAGAACAAGGCGAAGTAAATCGAGTTGGGGAAAGAGAGACGGGAGCCAGCACCACCTCACTTCTTCCTGCTCCTCCTCCTCTTGCCACGATTTTTCAGTTTAATTTCAACTTCTACTTTTGAATTTTTACTCTTAGATTAGGCTAAACTCAACTCATGAGACCAATGGAGACAGGCGACGCGTACTTATAGGCAGGGAGATGGTGTGGGTAGGGGTGAGTGCACGACCGAGAACATCTCTGGTCTTCAAGGTCTACGGAGTGTACGATGACAGAGAGGTCAGAGGTGGGAAGCCACATGACGAAAAGAAAAAAAGAAAGAAAAAGGGAAAAGCGATGCACTCGAGTGCAGATGGGATGGAGACGAGAGAGAGGGGGTCGGGTTTCAAACGAAACCCTGTAGAGATGGGAGAGCTAACTCTGTGCCAGAGAGAAGGAGAGGGAGTAGTGTCGTGGGAGAGAGAAAGGAAGAAGGAAGGACAGAAAATGAAGAAGAGAGAAGAAGAGAGAGAGAGAGTGCTTAGAGTAAAGGTACATGTCACGAGTGGTCGTACTTCCACTCGAGTGCTGGCTGGAAGGTCTCATAGAGATCGATTGAAAGGGACGTAAAGGAGCGGGGGAGAAAACCGTGAGAAGGAAGGAAGAAAGGTAACGAGTGTTGAGAGAGAGAGAGAGATTTGGGTAGGATTTCCTGGAACTCTATCACCGTGGCATGCGTATCCCACCCTTCTGCGAAGGTCCTGACGACCCGCTTCGACTCGCTACGTCCTGCAGTATTCTCCTTGTGGTCGCGCGTCAGATAAGGGTGGAGGGAGTGGGTTACACGTGTTCGGTTGGCACTGGGGAGTACCAAAAACCGGGGTAAGGTCCTAGAACCGGGAAGTGGTTTTGGAGAACCCAAGGCGGTTTCATGGAGTGTGTGGGAAAGGTAACAAGTCAGCCTTGATAAGGCAGTGGGGCGTTTTCTAGGCAGAGACACAGACTTCTGTGGTCGTTCTTGTAGTCAATTCATGTGCTAAGTAGTTTCTCGTTCAATGTATTGACCCGTTTGGACTCGTTACGCTGATGGCTGTACAGGACAAGCCTAGGGGATCGACAGGGGGTGGGGAACCCGAGGTCCTTCCTTGACTTCGGTAAAGGCAGTGGGATTTGGGGCGCGGCTTATCCCCTGTGTCTCAGTGTGTTGTCTCCATCTTCATGAGCTCAAGATGACTCGTATCACCGAGACGCTCCAAGAAGCGTCAAAATAAGATAAAGGCAGAGTTTGGGAGGTGTGGTTAAGGCAGAAGGTCATGTGTTCCCAAGTTGCTTACCGATTAGTTTATTATGCGGGTCAAGTGACTCGTTACACAAGTTTTAGAAGGAGTTTCATTATATAGATTTAAATTATATCTAGTTAAAAAAAAAAAAAACAATGGCTGATGCTAACGTAAAATTTTGAGATTTGTTATGAAAAATGTGTGTGACACCTCATGATATATTTGTATCGTTGTAATAATATAGTGTAAGATTTTGTCAATTGTCATAAAAATAAGATTCTGTAGATTTATATGATTATATATATATATTTAAATGCATGTATTCGTATAAATGTACTTGTATTTTTATTTCATTTATTTTCGTACAATTTAAGTAGTACATACCGTTGGACATCTGCATTTAGTTTATTTAGAAATTTAAAAATTGAATTTCCAAAATATGTATTACGGCGAAATTTTCGTTCTTCTCTTCGACTGATTTCGATTCGTGACGTTAAGTTGTTCGAAAGTTTACGGGTTTTACAATTAATTACTGGAAGGATCAGAGTGTTTGCGAAGAAACTGGATACTAAAATCAAAGCAAGTGTACAAACACAAAGAGTAGAAAGCATAGAAATGATTTCTAGTTTCATGATTGCATATAATCAGTGAAGGATTTGGTTAGCAAAACTAATGTTGAAATACAAGAAGACAACAACACAAAGATGTAAAAGAAAATAATAATACAGTTAAAGAGAACGCAAATCATTTCAATGTAGTCAAACAAAACGGGACGGCAGGAACAACACAGAAATTGTGTTCCACACATGATTGCCATCCCCAAATGCCAATTTTTCGAACTAAAATTAGTAAATCAGATTAAAAGTTTCAGAAAAGAAACAAAACTAACTTTAATTGCAGATAATCCATTCCATCTTTTAAATTCACTTAAACCAACTCCTCCTAAGGAACCGAAAAGTTAAATGCAAATAAGCCCGAAATAATTGGCAAAAATTTGGGTACTAGAAAAGATGAGTACACTGAGCACTTATTCAATTCATCGAGATTGGTGAAAATGATTCATTGAGAAACACAACACAAATTAAAGTGAATCATTTTTCACCAATCTCGATGAATGACCCAAATGAGCTAGAATAACCAGTGTACTCATCTTTTGAAGTACGCAAGTTTTTGCCTAAATAATTTAATAAAGTCAGAAGTCAGCAGTGGATGAGTAAGGACTAAAGCATAGGCATCAGTGCCACACCCTGGCCAGCATGAACGTTTTGAAAGTTTAGCAATCATCCAGATAAAGCTCACTGATAAAATCTTGTTCGCGTGTGTGCATGTGTACCGGAATAATAGCTTACCATTCTCGGAATTTTCTCCTAGCTAGAGGACTAGAAAAGTTTGCCTCAGCTTACCACCAAAGCATCAAATGTCTACTGGATATTGTTAATGTTAAATCAGCTTGAACAGCATTTGATTTCAAATAAGAAAAACAATGGCTAGCTGATTCCACTTGTCCTTGAACTTCCACAATTCTCGACAGGTATTGGCAGTTGTAGGTTCTAAACTGAGATCTCAGGGAAATACACATTGTTCTAGTATGATGAAATTCAACAACAACAACAACAACCTAACATAGCCTTTAGTCTCAAACAAGTTGGGATAGACTAGAGATGAAAGAGTATTGGGTTTCATTCCATGAGAAAGGCTACATTGATCTTCAAACCTATCATGACCCTTCTTTTCCTGATTTGGGACAGGCTATGTACAAACTGTTAGTTTGTAATAATCTAGAAGTCAATAATACGATAAATTATCATAAAGTTTTGTTCATGAATTAAGTGATTAATAAATTATCATTTTGTTATCTTGAGAGTATTATTGAATTTATGAATCATTCATTTATCTGACTAGAGTCAATAACTGAAAATGTGAAACTTCATAATATAGATGATATATATTCTTAAAAGTCTCTAAACAAGATAATTAGCAGGAACACTAACTTACCATTACAAGATTAGAATGTGAATTAAAAGATGATTAAGTTTTACAGACCATAGACATGAGATGTCGTTTTAATCACATGAATACATGTTAGAGGAACATGATATTTGACAAACCTCGAATGAAACATTAAATAGAATTGTGTACGTATCATTAATGTTTTCATTCAGTGTTAAGTTCTAAATTATAAGGTATTCATCTTTCCTACCAAGAGATGTGTATGTGTGATTGTTATCTAACGTTGTCAGTAAAACGCAGTTATAACAGTATCTTTCGGTATACATGACTTAGTTGAGGTAGTGATGGTTTATCAAAAGTACTATTATCTCTCGTATCTCTATACGAGTTACAGTATCACTGAGCCCCTTGAGAGAGTAGGATTATCTGCATGCAGTATAATTACAAGAGTAATTATATTTGATACACATGCTCAAGATCGAGAAAATAATAAGTTTGCAAGGATGACACACACACCTACCTTGAAACTAATCTGATACTGTGAGACGAAAGAATTAACACTACAAAAATGTTTAGTGAATGGTGATATTGCATAAGTATAACATCATCTGTGTAATTGGATGATCATAGCGCAGATGTCAGATGCCTCCTATGATTATAGAAGTTAAAATGGTTTTAATTCTATTTATCAACATAACACAGATCCTATTGAGTCACACCGTATAGGAGCTAATCAGATAATCTTAATGATTAATTATAAATAGGTTATATAATTAATATTAAGATGGTTATAATTAATTATATATGATATGATTAAATTATATATGTCATATAAGATGACAAGCAAAAACAACGGTTGGATTTATAAACGTATACGATATGTTGTACAAAATCATACCGTAACCAAACCAATACCAAACCCTGAAAAATATAATTGTTGAGAACAATTATATGTTTATGTATATTTATATAATTTAATTTAGATTTTAAGTATTGATTATAGTTTTGAATTTGGAATGAAAGTCATTTATCAAATTAAAACCTTAATTAAAAATTAATTAAAATCTTAAATAAAAATAAATAAATAATAAAATAATAATATTTAAAATGAGGTCGGCAAGAATGAGGTAAGATATTTTTTGTGAAATTTTTTTCATGTCAACATGCTTATCTCAAAAGGGGCAAATTGGTCATTTCACCTTTTCAAGGGTATTTTTGTTAATTGGCCACCTCCTCATTTTACTATAAATAGAGGGGTAGAGGGAGAGAGAAATGGCACCAAAATCGACTCGTATCTGTTAACTCAGGATCGTATCGATAAATATACTCTCTCTTTCTCGTATACGGTAGTTTACGGGATTCGGAAAATAATATTTTTGTGAAAGAAACGGTATTTCATATTTGAATAACTGCGAGACAAAGATATTTTATTTAGTTCGTATCTCGGTGAATAGTGTTTTTGCGGGATATTGCGATTTACGGTGTTTCTGGCAAAAGAAGTAAGCCGCTCTCTGATTGTCTTGGTGGACATCCGATAGAGGTATTAGACTTCTGATACTCCGAGAAGAAGAGCGTCTCAGATTCGGCCTTCCGGGTCTTCTGCGATCCAATTCGAATTTGGATCAAGATATTTATGTTATATTAATCTATTTAATTTGTAAGTAAATTAAAGTTTTAAACTTCAGTTAAGGAGTGATCTGTATAGGGATTAAATAGAGTTTTGATGTCAGAGATAAACGAAATGTGGACATCTTCGATAGTTTATCTGACATACCTCGTTTAATCTCTAGCTTAAGTTAGACGTAAAATTTTTGTTTTACGGTCTTTCCGCAGCTTAGGTCATTTGACGGGTTTTGAACTGTTCGTAATCTAACACAAACTACATAGGTGGAGTTACCAATAGAATTTAACAATTATTGGTATAACAATTGCAATAATGACCTTGAACGCAGAACTGGTATAAGAAGGACAGCTAGCCATGAGCAAGGTGAACCACCTAGGTTGTGCTGTATCCAAGCGTAATGCAGATTATTGTTTCAGAATTAAATAAAAAAATATTACAGCCAGTTGAATAATATACTCAACCTTACCAATATCTGCAAATACAAGTGATAAAATATAGAAAAGTTCAAAATAAGAACGGCAGATTTGAATGAGCAACTTACATAACCCAAAAATGCTGATATTAGTAAATATGTAAACATTCTAGGGTCATAGGCAGATTTAGGTCTTGCAAAACGGTGCAATGTCACTTTTTTCAATTTTTCTAATTAGACATGTATATACAATAATTTTGATGTTAGACTAGCGTTTTTGTTAGAAAAATTATATTTTTGCTAGACATCAGGGCATTGTTAAATTACTAAAACTTAAGCTAAAAGTAAGCATGCATCAGTCAAAACTAAAAACCAGTGAAGCTAGGTCACAGATCCCAATCAAGTTTTTCAGCACCAGCAGGCGATTTGATACAAAAGCAGGAGAATCCACTGATTTGCTCGTGTAAAGCAAGTCTGGAACAGTAAAAATTATTTTGCCATAGTTGTAAACTTGTAATGCTATTCTCTCGGTATGAACATTATACTGATAAAATGATCTCATATGACATTATTCACCATTTAAAAACATTCTGGCTTCACCTGTGGTCAGAGTTATCTGGACAAAGAAAATCTTTTTTACAGCTTAACTAGCTGAATAAGAAAGTTCAATGAAAAAAAGACAAAGCTGAACTGTTAAAGTTCTTACTAGTTGATCTGGATATGAGAATCCCAACATGCTGTATAAAAATATAAAAAGTGCACATTAGTTCCTGAAAAAACGTAATAACAGAACAGTGCTATGCTGGTGTTGCTTATTCTGGTAGGACATTATTGAAAAGGCCACGACATACGCATAATCCAAAATCTGAAACTGTGCATTTTCTGGTATTGCTTATTCCTGTAGTAAGCTATTAACATTATAGCCTACAGGTTCAAGTGTTATCAATATAGGTGGAGCCAGTTTATATGGTCATGTATTATTGGTGTTTACTGTAAATAAGGAAGCTGCAAGCATACTAACCAGAATAAATTATCAATCGGGTAATTTAACACTCCAATACTTATAATAACAAAAGACATTAATAATATCACAAAGCATCCACAGAGAGAAGACAGAAACGCATCGAGTCCAGAAGGGTTGTGAGATGTACTTGTCACGAGCAAGCCACATCAATGTACTTGTACCTGTGAAGAGTTGCCACAGCATGGTGGGCCAAACAATCATTAATCAAAAGATGGTACAATTGGATTGGACCAATAAAGCCTATGATTGAAACCAATTGTAGCAATAGTGTTTCTTCCAATGATTAAAAAAAAAAAAATCAAATTGAGGCCGTCGGCCGTCTTGAGTATAATTGTTTATAAAGAACAAATGACAGTAGGGATTCATTTTTAGCAAAAGAGAACAAATCCCCTACAGAATATTCAATTAACAAAATAAAGCAGTCCCTTGACCAGGGCTGATACCTCTCTTTCCATTTATTTATCCTTTCATTTCTCAACCCTTTCCCTTATTCGAACCCAAACGATGCCACTGTTAACATCATACAGATACAGGATAGGAACTCACCAATCCTGCAATCCATCTACTGATCTACTCTCGCTTGAGCTTCCTCGCGCAAAATAAGGAAAATATATGGTGCCATAATTTTAGCACGGGCTTCTCGCTCATGCTTCTCCGGCCTTAAACTACTCAAATTTTGGGCCTTTTGAAAGGCCACATAACATTTGGTTATTTGTTTTAACTGTTGGGCCAATACGGATCAGTTTCGTCGTAACACAACCAACCATACTGAACTGAGAAGCATCATGATTCATGAAAGAGAAATCTTTTGTTTTAGCATTTGAAGGCCCCGTAGGCTGTAGGCAACTTTGTTACATCAAAAGGCAGTACAAAAAACATCATCAATAAGACTAGAAACTAGAAAGTGTATTCACGCATTCACGCTGTGCATTCGAGAGCTTGGTTCCCTTCCCTGCGTGGGCGAATGATCGCTTCGAAGAAACATATATATATATATATATATATATAGAGAAATGCTATGGTGCACCATGATGCCAAAAGAATTATGGCACTGGGAAAACTGACCATTAGATGAGTAACCCCTGCTTTAAGATTCGTACTTTTTGAAGTGCTATATATGACCAATCTTGAACTGTGGACCTAGAAAACTTGAAAACTGAAAGTCAGTATACTAGCTAAACCAGATTTCCTAAGAGATTAATTGAGTTAAACATTTGAGTAAATTCTCAAGAAATTTTTAAATATTTTTACGAGATACAGGAGCCGAATCTCAGCCGAGTTAGAAACTTCTTATGAACGACTGGCGTAATACCGCTAGAAGTTCAATCTATCTAGAAGCTCTAAAGGCAACCGAGACAATTGAAGAACCCGCAAGCGGCTTTCTGAAACCAGCCGAATTTGCGAAAGGAGCCACAACAGCATTGATCAAGCAGAACAATACAATAATCCAACTGCTGGTCAAAATTAAGGAAGACCTCGAAGATTGCAGAACCACAATCAGGAGGCTAGAGGCGGTGAAAACCAAAGTCCCTGAAACAGAAGATCTTACACAATCTATAAACGAACTCCAAGAGGGCTTACATAAACTTAGCCTTGGAGAACCCAGTGAGAAAAAGTTCAAGAAACCAACCGGCCAGTTCTTTGTGTTTAAAAACCCAAAAGAAATATTTGACTCAGTCAAAAACCAAAAATGAGTCAAACAAGAACTGAAACGGTGAGTAGACCAAGCATATCTGGCAGAGACAATAGCCAAAACCCTACAATCGAAGACCAGATAAGAGGCTACAGGCTAGGAAGCCGCATAGCATTTGAAGCGCAGAGAAGAATGCCAGGAAGAAGGCATTACAGAAGAAGTCTGGAGTCCCAACTAAATCCAGACGTTGAGCTCAACCATTCACAGTACAGAAGGGCTCAACAAGTTCCAGCTGAGACCTTATACCAGGCTGGATGGTCTGAACGAAATCATCGAGTATACCAACACTACTCAGATGAAAGAGTATTAGTTACAGATGGAACTCAGGTGGAGCTACCATTTATCTCGCAACAAAGCTACAATCAGTTGGTACAAGAAGGGTTGCAGCATCTGCATATAGGTCTTGTGATGATAAGACTATATGCACTCCACAGGAGAAACGCTGGGGTAAACGCCCTGGTAGTTTTAAGAGACACAAGATGGTCTGATGATCGGGCCATAATCAGTTCTATGGAAATAGACCTGACAGGCGGTACGCAACTGGCGTATACAGCGCCAGACATGACCTTAAGTGTTCATGATTTCAACAACCACATCCAAGTCGTTATACAGACTCATGGCTACGATGGTTGGCAAGGAGGAGAGAGTAATTTACTGCTCTCAAGGTCGTTGATAGGAAGGCTATCAAATACAAGCCACACAAACTTCAGATACAATGTGGAGAGAGTGGCAGAACACCTGGCAAGTAGAGGGATTCGAGCAATTCCAGGCCAGATGAGGTCAACTGAGGAGCTAAGAGGCAGACAATGGATAATACGGCCAGCAACAGTACCAGCCGTACAGAATCCTCAGACAGCAAGGATAAGGACCAGAACTGATGGGTCCTTGGCAGTAAGATTTGGCGGATATTCATCAACCGCGCCACCAGAAGAAGTGATAGTAGGCCAAGCTGATGAAGAGGTCCTAGGTGAAGAATCAGTCCTAATGATGTTCTGTGACTGGCATGAGTCACAGGATGAAGATGAAGATAATGATGAACTCGAGATGTTGCAATTATTGGCAGCATTACCGAGAGAAAAGCAATCGGCTGAAGAAGATGCCGGACCAATCTGGGATGAATACAACGATTCCAGTGAAGAAGAATGGGTAAACCCATTCTCTCAGAAGGATGGAAGGGAGGAGGTCAAAACCGAAACCATTCTAGCAGCGATGGAATATCCATTGCTCAAAAACCTTGATTCAAAAATTGAAACAATCCTTTCAACCCAATCCACAGCAACTGGACCTAGCAGACCACGAGAGCCAATGACGGGACCCTCAATGTACCCACCAGGGAGTCTAAGACAAAACCATCAACAACTCGATGTCCCAGAAATAAGAGCTAGAGTTAATAGATTCAAAGGAGGGTTTGCACAACAAAGCAACGAAAGGTTCAACCTTCCTTCAGCGCAAGCAAACCAAGGCGCTATGCTCGTATTGCCTGAGGATATAGGGCAGTACAGTGATGTGATCTCCAGGTGGGAGTCAATCACCCTAAACCTTGTTAACGAAAGAAACTGGGCTGATAATAAAAGCAAGGTCATTTACATTGAGAATCTACTGGGAGAGGTAGAGAAAAAGACGTGGATACAATGGCGAATGGCGTATCCCCAAGAATATGAAGAATTGGTGAACATTGCCGATGATCCACAGAATGTTATTTTCCAGATTAGAAGGATAATCCTACTTGAGGACCCTTACCAGGGTTCGACAGTAGAGCAAGATCAAGCCTACAATGATCTTGAGAGGTTAGCATGCAATAACATGAAGGACCTATTTGACTACATGAATGATTGTAAGGTCCTAGCAGCCAAGTCAGGACGTATGTATATCAGTCCTGAGCTCTCTGAGAAATTTTTCAGAAAGATGCCCCCTCTAATCGGAAAAGAATTAGAAAGAGCGTACATGGAGAAGTACCCGGGGAGCACTGTCGGAGTACTGCCAAGAATTAACTTTTCATACCAGTACCTGGCAGAATCATGCAAGAGAGCAACGCTACAAAGAAGTTTGAAAGATATATCTTTTTGTAGCAAAATCCCAATTCCAGGCTACTACCAGAAGAATAAGAAATATGAGATCAGAAAACATCTGAAAGCTTACTTCTTCCAGTTAAATAAAATCAAGTTTCCAGCTTCTAAATTTCCCTAAGTCTCAAGTTTCCAGTACATAATTTGTCCGAGAGCTTGAGCCGATCAGACTTCCGTGCGATTTCCATTTGGTATCAGAGCTACGTTTATTACTCTTGACTTATGGTTAGTAATGACTTTCTAAATTCTTTCATAATTTCTAGGAAAACAGGGAGGGAACGGTCATAAAAGAATAACGAAGGGGGTAAATTGAACCTGAAAAGCTTGAAATTTGGGAGATGTGTACTTAGTATAGGCGATAAGAGGGGAAAAGTACCCAGAAGGGGGAATAGTACCATTACGTTCGTAATATTAAGAAGGCACCCAAATGAATGACTAGAAAGTTTTAAATCAAACGGTTAAGAAGAGTCTAATGCCAAAAGAGCCTTGGCACTATAGTGCACGATAGCCTATCCCTATATATATATATATATATATATATAAGAAAAAGCTTCTAATTTGGTTTCTTTTCTCTTGTTTTATTTTTTTCTTTTAAGTTTGGATTTCGTTGATTGGAAGTTGAATAATAAATAAATGAACATATTTCATAAAAGGCAACATCTGGATATTAAGATTGAGTGCTAATCCAGAGAGAGTAGCGTGGTCGTCTTGCTTTTTTGCAATAGAAAAAGATCACTTTCTTTTCTCAACATGCTCAATGGCTGCAATTGAATTAAATTATGGTCGTTTCTATCGTTATCGCCACTTGGAAGAAATTAATTAATGCTTAAGTCAGCATTTGTGCCATCTTTTTCGTGACACTGACATGGTATATTATGTCGACCTACACCTACTGTATATGATTTGGCAAAGATAATTAGATTAGAGCAACTTCTCAAATAAAGTCAAAACTCAGAAGTACGCAAGGCAAGGGGATAGGAACGACAAGATCAGATTATAATTACCATCTAATTAAGTGTGATATGGATTAACAAGTCATTCAAAACTTAAGAAATCTAAAAAGCAAACTCACAAATGTTGTGTTATTGATTAAGTTTATATTTAATTGCATGTCGTAATTGTTTCATTAATATTTATATTGCACAGTACATCTGATCTTTGTAATAGCATGAATAAATATTCAATTAATATGAAAATTCCAACTGCACTTTTCATCATTTTTCAATTAATTAAGTTTAATTTATAAGTTGCTTTGTTCATAATTTAAAGCATATTAAAACATAATTAATATTGATATTCCATAAAGAGTGTTCAACCTTCGAGCTTGTCAACTATGCCAATCTGTTTGAATGTTTGATTTAATTTCTTTTTTTCTTAATTTTTAATTGGACACCTCATGTTGACTCATCTATCTCCTTACTGAAACTGTGTTTAATCATTAATGTGTCTACGGTGTAATATAATTCTTAAAATATATGATTTATCATCTATGCCTTTGAATTATTGTTTGATTTGTACATGTCTGTTTCAAGAAAAAATATTTATGGTTCCTAATATTTAACAAACATAATATTAAAAGATAAATTCCTTCAAATATTAAATTAGTATTTTTTTTCAAAAAAATATGCAAAAATAGAAAAATAATTATAATATTTAAAAATTCAAATTATCTGAAGAATGACTGCACAACTTCTAATTGGGAAAATTTAATATGTGGTACGTCTTGACGAGAATGATGACACATATAATATACCCCCACAACTTTTATTATGTTGACAATACCCTTAATAACAAAAAATCAACAAAAGCTATCAACTAATTGTTTTTTTTTTTTGGGTCAAATTAGTTGTTCGATCGTGCAAAAAACAATCTAAAATATCTGGTGGTCCAAATAGAGCACATTTCTGGTCGTACTTCAGCGACCAGTCGTTTTTCTCTTCACCGATTCAAATTCAAAACCTAACCCCTGAAGGTGCGAATCCGAGCCATCTCTTTCTCTCGGATGAAATCTTTTTTTTTTTTGTGAGAAATTATTGTGGAAAGTCCGTATTTTGTAATTTTGAATATTTAAAGTTTTTGTCAGAATCATTTTTATTACAAGAAGTTAAAATCTAACAGAGCAAAATCATAAATTGCATATTTTGCCAAGTAAATAGCCTTGCTCTTATTTTTTTATAATTTTTATTTTGTTTTATTTTATTCCGGAGCACCGTTCATCAGCGATTACCCTTTTCAAACATAAAGAAAAGGAAAACAACGAATACCGGTCGATCGGACATCGGACTTATCTTCATGTCGTCTTCATTTACATATATAATATATTAATATATATATATATATATATATATATATATAATCCAAGACCATACATACATCATGTGAGGCCATGTTGATTATGGCCTTCCGTGTCCTTATCTCCAACCGGATGGGCCCACTCATGTAACGGGCATTTGACTTGATGGGTTATCTTAAAAGTGGTGACGCAATTACGTTAATTAAATATGTGATAAACTCGATGCATTTTTATTTCTGAAATTCTCAAAATTTTTAATCTGATGTAGACATTAGATAGTTTCTAAATAAATTGAAAAAATAAATTTATATTTATTTAACAACTTTGTTTTATTTCTCACTCACATCAGAGAGATGGAGATACTCTTAATTGAAGAGCAGATGTTTTATTTCTCACTCACACTTCAACTAAATATGAATTTTTGAACTTAGAATTCTCATGTATTAAAGTATAAACATCAGTAGATCGTCTTTGATTATTAATAATATTAAGGGCTATATATATAATCTCGCAATTACGTTAATTAAACGTAATTTTGCTTCGGAGTTTCTTATTTAATAATTTTATTTTAGAGTTTATAAACTCTGATGTGAGTTTATAAACAATGTTAGATGGGTAGGTTGTACTTGTCCAATAGTCCTTGTAATATGTTTCATTTTGAGAGATCAACTGAAATTGAAACCTCCTACAATATATGCATGATGCATAATCACAAATATAGCCCTTAATATTATTATTAATAATCAAAGATGATCTACTGATGTTTATACTTTAATACATGAGAATTCTAAGTTCAAAAATTCATATTTAGTTGAAGTGTGAGTGAGAAATAAAACATCTACTCTTCAATTAAGAGTATTTTCATCACTGAAACTCTTAGAATTTCTAAATTATTGCCACATCAATTTTAGAAATTTAATTTTTCTTTATTTTCTGAACTCTCCATCTCTAAAACTAAAAATTTAGAGTTTCTAAATTGCCACGTCAGCAAATATTACCAATATTATAAGAGACCGATCAATTTTAGTCAATAATTAATCCACGTCAGAGTTTATAAACTCCAAAGCATAGTTGCTAAATAAGAAATTCTTGAGCAAAATTTTTAAATAAGAAACTCATTTACATTCCTGAAACTCATTTAGAAACTGCCACGTCAGATTAGAAACTCCAAGAATTTCAGAAATGAAAATGCTCTAAGGAGCTAACTATGAATAATTAAGAAAAGGACAATAATTAAGAAAAGAACAAGTAGGAATAAAAAGGAATTATGTTTGTATAACTCTTAAAAGTTATTTCTTCAAATTGTGTCTTAATGAGACTCACGGTTCGAAATTATTATTAGTGACAAATCCGAAAGGGCCCAAGTTTTAATAACTATCGCAATAACTAATAGAAGTATGGACTAAATTGCAAAATTTTCAATTCAAAATTCAAGCAATTTATTATTCTCAAATAATTATATAGCAATTGAAAGTAAATAGAGAAGATTATGGAAAGATTGAACAATTGACGCTTGAGATGTTAACGGAGTTCGATTATGCCTACTCTCTGGATCCTCGATCTCCCGCCTTTGCGGTAACAAGATCGGTCCTCCAATAACACAAATTGTTTAATACAACATTGATATATTGCTCTTTACAACTCAACGGTTAGAGACTAGATCTGAGAAAATAGGAGTGGAATCTAGCTCTTTGCAACTCAACGGTTAGAGACTAGGTCCGAGATAAATGACACAAAGGTGTAAAAGAGAAAATAGATAATAGAGATGATCTCACAATTCTCACAAGGGTTTGGAATAATTTTAGATCAATGGCTAAGTATGGTGCAAAATATGGGCCTGCGTTCACGATTGAACGTTGCGTCTGAACATTACGTTCAGACAACGTTGTGAACGTGATGCCTGAACGCACGTTCAGACGTGAACACAAATTTGAAATTACTTAGTATTTTTTTTGTTTTGTCAACTTGAGTGATCAAGAGATTGAACTTCATGCGTCTAGATAATACATGTGAACTTAAATGCAAAAATATAAAATCATGATTGTTAAAATTTTGAAATCAGGATCGTAATATAATTCTTATTTTTTCCGGGTTCCGCAAAAAAAAAAAAATTCCCAAGCACAAGCATCAACAGTTATATCATTCGCACAAATTGGTTAACTACAATATTTATATAAAAGTAAAAAGATAATTATTGTCTTAACATTATTATACTATTGTACTGATAATTACGTAGGAGACCATTCTTCCTCCTCCGAGCCGCCCTTTTGCTTTGTTCGAAGGCGGAGAATTTTATAGCGAGAAAAGAAACCTCCCCTTTTTCTTCGCTCTGATCTCCACAATAAGGTGATCTAATTTTTCCGTTAATTTTAGCTTTATTTTTGCCTTAATCGCTCAAACGCATGGCTTTAAATTTTCGGGTTCTTTTCATTTTCTATGAACATTTTGAAGTAATAATCGAAGGGCAAGCTCAGAGTCGTTTTCAACTGGGCGTTTGTAGTCGCGCTTAATTCACCCCTGGTACATGAAAATTGAAGGAATCGGTGCTTAGCTGTGCATAATCCCTTTTCGTGTTTGGAATATTACAAAAAGGTGGGAACAATTGAGATATTCTAGTTCGATTTTGTGCAAGGGATCCCTCGTTTTGTTTTTTGCTTTTCTCATTTTCTGGGTGTTTTTAAAGGGAGAACGGGCCCATATTTTTTTTTTTGTTTTGACTGGATTTTCAACAAGATTGAAATCACTTTTCTGCTTCAAGGAATGTATTCCCAACCAATCTGGTATGAAAATCGTGCATATAGCAGTAATTGAGCCTCAAAGTTATCGAGGGCAGTAGATAAAGCACAAGCTGAGCATCAATTATAGTGTGCATGCCTAGTGTAAAACAGTAAAAGGAGCTCCTTTCTTTGGTTAGTTGTTGTTAACATCTGCTTGGCTTCTACTTGTGGTCTACAGTTTGGTGAAGTGTCAAAGCTTCATATTGTCTAGAGTGGTAATTTGATCAATAATTCTGAGTTCAATTGGAGATTTGGTGGGAAAAGCTTTACTCGTTACTTCTTACTTGAACCCCACTTTAATTATATGATCCATAATTCTTTTGCTAAAGTTTGAAAGCAACATAGAAATGGGCTCATGCCCCCTTTTGAGTGTGTGCGACTGTGCGTATGGTTAATTCAAAACTCTCCATTGGATTTTTTTATCGCACAGGAAGAAAGAGTACCATACTAACCTATTCTGGTTACTAATAAAAGGTAGCAAGAAACAAGGGTTTAGAAATAAAGTAATTTCCTCTCTTTTATAACCCGAGAATAAATAGTTTTTCTATTCTCTGCACTTCTCTAGACATAGAAATGCAAAAAGAACCGTAGAAAATAATATATTTCTCATGTCAATTTCCCTACTATAACTCTTTCCTGATGCATTAATCAGGGAAGAAAACCAAGATGGCAAACATCATAACATCTGATGGCCTTAACCTCAGCCTGAACTCATCATTAACTGAGGATATGGCACGGATGTTGTCGACTGTCTCGTCAGCAGCACCCGAGCATTCTCCATTGCCTACTGTGGTTTCGAGGCCATCAGTGGTGTTCTCATCTCAGGACGATAATAGCGGCAGCCCATTGCAGAAGTTGCAGAAGCAGGTCACCAAAATTCTTAAAGGCTTTTCACCTCCTCCTGAGGTGCGTGGCGCATATAATCCTGAGGATTTAACAAGCCAAAAGCGCCAGTGGGCTCGTTTCCAGCTGAAATCATTGGTAATGCAATTGCTCTCTCTTTGTCTCCCTCCCTCCCTCGCTCCTTCCTTCCGTCCCTCCCTCCTTCTCTCTCTCTCTCTGTTGTACATCTGTAACTGGCACTGGTTTGACACTATCGGAATCTGTTGATTACAATGCAATAGTTATCTTGTATGGTATTCAACTATTGGGACTTCTACCTGTCATGGTTTTTAGCTCCACAGGTAGGGCCATGCTCATGGTATTTGTACATACCAGTATTGCTTATAAAACAGTACTATACCCTGCCTGCCTGTCATTAAAATATGTTTTTCTTTCTTTTTGTCGATTGCTGATACTAAACTTTTAGTTTTCAATCAAGCTTAAGCCTAATTGCTGCACATAGTTTCAACTGGACCTGCAAAATCCAGTAACATTTGACCGAAGATCAAAACCTAAAATGCAAAATTCACTTATAATTTGACCAAGACTGAAATAATTAGTATTTACTTCAACTGAGCAGGACAGCAGATCCACGAAAGAACCATCTAGAGTATTTGAGAGCATGGTGATTGTGGGGCTCCACCCACAGATTGATGCACAGGCTCTTGAGCCTACCGTACTAGCCAGAGATGAAGATGTTAGGAGACCTAGAAATTTAATTAATAGAAATAACCAAGTTCATGCAGCTTCCAATCTTGAGCCTCAGGTGAATTCAGCAAGTTGAGATTTTCACTTCTCTACTGAATGTATTTGTGATGCTTGATATGTGGTACTCAAACTATATGTTTATTACAGATTCTTTTTGCATATCCTCCTGATAAGCCTCTCCCACTCAAGTACAAGGATCTCCTTTCTTTCTGCCTTCCTGGTGGTGTGCAGGTATGATATACACATTCCTATATTGCATTAGAAGAAAGCAAATGATTGTGTTAATTTTTGTTCAGATTCTGATGATGAAAGCTTATTGTAAAGAGGGTACTGATGCTTCTTTGGTAATAGGTTCGTGCCGTGGAGAGAACACCTTCATTCAGTGAGCTTAATGAAATACTCTTAGGCCAGGTATGACATAAATCTCTGACCTAATACTAATTACTAATTAGCATGCCATAAATTTACAATTGTTTCTCTGTATCCTGTATGCTGTAGAGACTAGTTGAAACAATTCTTTCTATTTCAGGAGCAATTGAAGGAGAGCAACCAGTCTTTTGTTTTCCGTTTACAGGTACAAGTAACTTTATGAAATTACCTTAAAAGTACTATAACCTGTAGATAAGATCTGGTAATATATTTCTGTACATTGAAACAAAATTCCAACTTCTTAATTTTAATGCAGGTGGCTGACGATTCCACGTTGTATGGGTGCTGTGTGCTAGTAGAAGAAATAGTGCAGAGGCCATCGAGCCTCATCTCCATGCTTATGGGGGAGAAACCATCTCTTCCATCGCTCAGCCGTTATATCATGACCACACCTCGTTGCTATTGCATTATTTCTCGCCTCCCGTTCTTTGATTTGCATTTTGGTGTTCTGAGAAGGTAACGTGAATGGCATGTCATTTCTTTTTAACCAATGATCATGATACTGACATATACTATGTTCTTATGACACCTTAATTGAACTTGAAAAAAAGAGAATAAATACTAAAATGGTACAGACAAGGTATATGTTTGATACTTTCCGGTTATAGTCCAGTGTGGTACATGGCTGGTATGTTATCTGGTTATTCTGCTGTAATGGGGTACACAATTGTTATATTTGAGTGTTACTCATCTTTTATGGCTTTTCACTGCTAGAAGTTTGATGTAAGAACAGAAGTATGTAGTTTCACTATATGAAGTAAACTGAGCATAACTTTTGTGTTCCATTGTATGTAGCATCCTGATAGAAGAGAGATTGCAAAGTCTGGAATGGCTGACAGAAGGCCTCGACATGCTAAATCTGGTATCAGCTGAGGAGACTTATGTGGAAGATGAAATATGCAAGAGGAGTGACACCTCAACCGAGCCAACCTCTGAAACTGTTGACCGAAACAAAAATCTGGAATCAGATCTAGAAGGATTAGATGACAACAAAACAATAGATGGAACTGATGAGGAAGTAGATCCTACTATTGAAAAGCCATCAAATGGATTAGATATGACAACAAATTGTACTGATGAAAAATCAGTAAATGGAGTTGTTAATAGAGATTCTGTCGATGGTCAACAAACTGTTGAGATTAAAGATCAGTTGGTTCTAGGTGACGACAATAAGTTAGAATCAGATTCTGGTGCTGTTCTGCCACTTTTACGCTCCTGGCTTTATGAAGGCTCAGAATCCTCTAGGTATATACAGCTTTCGCAAAGAAGTTTATATAATTTTTGAATTGCAATTTCTGATATTGTCTTAAAGGTACATCACATTCTAGGTTGGTACTTGGGGCTCTTAACTTCAACAAAACAGACCTCTTGCCTGATAAAGCTGAAATATAACTTAAATTAAGGCAAGCAATTAAGTTGCTTATAAAGGTTTGTACTATGCTGTTATATGATCAAGTTGAAATGAAGTTAGGGGCAAGGTTGTCATACTTCTGTCCAAGTTATATGAATATCCTTACTTTTTTCACTAGGCTGTTGAATACCTGCAAAATGACAAAATGGTTGTCAGACTCAATTGTGAAAAATATTGGGTGTTGTTTGCATATAATGCATACTATATTAGGTCAAAAGGAACTTCATATTGTATTATTGTATATTCCTTCAATCATTTGAGCATTTAATTAAGTGGTTAATCTCCTGTTCGTATTATCTTCTAATGTCCAGTTCATCTTACGAGGACAGAAACTTCCGAAGTGAAATACATGAAATCGATTCCGAAGAGCCTTCCTCTGCTGGTCATGAAGATTCCATAACCCACACGAACATCTTGCAGTGGGCGAAGGTTTGTTGATTGCTGTCCTGTTTTTGTGCTATATGGTAAATCACCCCTTCTAAGGCTATGGTACTGATATATCTTTTCTTGCAGGATAAGAAATATGGCTTTTTACAAGTTATTTGCAAATACTACCAGTTGAAGTGCCCCAAAAGAGGTTCATCACTGACATTTCAGCCATTGGAGCATTTGGACCCATTGAATTTTCAGCGTCCAAGTGAAGCTGTTCTTCACATAGCTGGTTCAGCCATTGATGTTAGGTCATTGAACACTAGCCTGGAATTGGCTGAGGTAAATTTGTATTTAAATCTTTCATGAAGAACAATGCATTGACTTTCTGAAATGCAAGCTGATTGTCCGTGTGAATCAGCAATCATAGATTATATTTCTTACCTGTAGTTCATATGTATCATATTTATTGCCTGTCATGCTGAAAATGTGTAGAGTTGTAGTTTGGTTAGGTATTGAAGATAAACTTTAAGGTAGTGCACACAGTTATCGACCTTTATGCTTTTATTTCTATTTTGTTGTTGGTGTCATTGTTGTGGCATCTCGTCAGTCTACCTGTCTTCACTTTCTTTTCTTTAGTGTAAGTTGGAAAGGGATAATCTTGTGTCTTCATTGCTTTTGGGATTAGATTGCTAGATTTATCAAACACGGCATTCTGAATTATACTCTGGGGGAACTTATTTTCATTTGTTACTAAAAGTTAGGCATACTGTATGTTTAATTTCCTGTCCCTCATAAGAAAATCTGACAGATTCTAGAAGCTCTTTTTCTTTGTAGTTACACAACGCATTGCTGGCAGAAGAGGAATCAACCGCTTTATCTGTATGGGCAGTTGCATGCATATGTGGTTGCTTGAGACTCGAACATGTAAGCACTAAGGTTTCTTAGTTGACTTATTTACTGTTAGTCATCTTGTTCAAGGTAGAGAGAGATATTTAGTTTATCTGATTGACATGATGGTTCCATTTTTCAAAGGTCATAACATTCTTTGTGGCAGCACTTCTGGAGAAGCAAATCGTTATTATCTGCTCTAATTTGGTAACGCATTTTAGCAACAACCATTCTGAATATATTTTATGATTTGGAAACATCTTGCCATGATTTGAAACATTTATGGACTTGCATTCTGTGTGTAGGGAATCTTGTCTGCTGCAGTTTTATCAATCATTCCGCTCATACGGCCATTCCAATGGCAGAGCCTACTTATGCCTGTAATTTTGATCTCTTAGTTTTCCTAATTTTAATTTTTTGATACTGGTGTGCTGGATTGAATTTCTTCTTTGAGAAATATAGTGCTATATTAATGATTTGATTGTAGGTTCTACCCAATTACATTCTAGACTTCTTGGATGCACCAGTTCCATTTATAGTGAGCTTCTGAACATTGTCTTTTCTTTATATACATTGAGGGCCAGAAAAAATTTCATGTGGGGTTAACACATGACTTAAAAACTCCATTATATTTTTTTAACAATGAGGGTCAAATATCAAAGTAAAAGGGTGAATAATGGAATAATAATCAAATTTTTATTGGGAACAAACGTCAAAATTCTTGAGAAAATGAAGTATGAACATAAAAATCTATAAAAGTATTTCATGATAGAGGAAAAATGGCGGACATTGACTCCCATGCTGAAAACCTGGATCTGCTCATGTTTGTATATTCTCTTTTTGGTTTAGCACGGAGGCCTCCAGTAATATTAACTTGAATAACATTATCCTATTTTTGTTGATGGTAAATGATTGCTTGATAAAACACTAGGATATTAAAATTACTGCTTGTCTCTATTTGTTTAGGTCGGTGTACAGAACCGAACTGCTGATCTCCATTCAAGATTGACAAATGCAGTAATTATCGATGTCAACAAAAATCAGGTTTGTATGTTGTTATAGGGATGCAAATGGATAAAATATTATCCATTCTCATTTTGAATACGTACCGAATGTTTTGCAGATACATATGGATAGTTTTCTAGCCAATCTTAATATGGTTATGGTTTTCAATGGGAAGCTGTTATAGATGTGGATAATTATTGTGGTATTTGAATGCCCATTTCATAGCCCCATATGTCACACTAACCTGGCCTTTGAAATATTGTATGAAATTCTATTACCAGCAACAACAACAACAAAGCCTTTTGTCCCAAACAAGTTGGGGTAGGCTAGAAATGAAGCCCATATTGGATTTCATTTCCATAAGATTGGCTGAAATTTTACGTTGGCTCGCCAAGCCTTTCACAACCCTCCTTTCCGGGCTTGGGACCGGCTATGTAAAACATAGGCGGAGTTATGAAATTCTATTACCAACCCAATTAAAAATATTTAGGCCCAACTATTCCATTGCACCTTGAATTTGTCTTCTACTAATAAGTTTTAAAGTTTGTATGTTTTATTATATATGATAATAACTAGTGATTCAAAATTTGTTAGCTTATATATCCTTTTTAACTAGCTTGTGTACCTTGTGAGTTGTGAATGTGTACATAGTACGTGTATGTTGTTTATGGGAAACATATGGCAGTTCCGTTTTAATATCATAATTGTATTTTTTTTCAGTAATATCCAATTTTTAGTATGCAACATCATATTTGTCTCTATATTCATATTGGAGTTTGTATCCATGTACTAAAAAAAAATATGGATGGACCTCAGACTCCGTATCCAATCTGTATCTCTGCAAGTGTGTTTCACTGTTGGACAAAAAATAGTAACAACAAGCTCTTGCCTTTAATAACCTAAATTATCAATTTAAAATTAATATGTATTTCAGATAAAGTCCGGTTCTATTCCGCAATTTCCACAACAAAAGGAGTTAATAGCATCCTTGCGCCCCTACCATTCCATGCTTGTTGGTGAAAGCTATCTTGCAAGAAGGCGGCCTGTATACGAATGTACTGACGTTCAGGTAAATATTAGTAGTAGTAGTTTCATGTATAACCCCTACAAGCATCAAAGGACCTTGCATACCATGCAAAGCAGACATATTATGCATCCTTAAAGCATATCCAAAATCATCATTATTCCCTTCTGTCCTAGTTTTGCCAGAAAAAAATACACATATTACTCCTTTAACTTCTCAATTTTTGGTAGAGTTACTTGACAGTGTCCCATGTATGAAAACCACAAAAGTTGATAGCTATTATTCACAATCTGCAGAAGGATTATAACAGGAGATATTGTTAAATTCAAATTTTTATTTTTCTTCCAAAATATAGGTTGAAGCTGCAAAAGGTTTCCTGGCAGTTATGAGGTCGTACCTAGATTCACTTTGTGCCAATTTGCGGTCTCACACGATCACAAATGTGCAATCAAATAATGACAAGGTTCTTCTTTCTTCTTTCTTTTTTTTTTTCCTCTCTTCTTCTCGAAGCTTAAGCTTTATTAATAATATTAATGATTCTTTGCCTACTAATAAACATGCAGATACTGTTGAAACATAAATAGTGTCACTAAAAGTCTTCCTTTTTTTCTTTATAAAATGGTCAAACCACTGTTTTTTGGCCCATTCTTTGAGAGGTGCATGGTAAAAAGGCAAACCTTATTATGACCATGATAGTAGTACATAGGATACTTGAAGTTTTTGAGGTTGTTTATCATGGTAAATTTTGATGTTATGAAGGTTTACACAAGGCATTGGTCTGCTAGTTAAAATGTATTTTGATTTGTTGCTGCTTTGTTATGTTTGGGTCAGGTTTCTTTGCTTCTGAAAGAGAGTTTCATTGGTTCATTCCAATATCGCGACAGGGCCTTTATGAAGGTACAAACAGACGTAACCTTGCTTCTTTGAATTTAAGTAGTGTGCAAATGAAATCACATCTATTTTCTTATTGGCAGATAAAGCACTACATTTCTTTTCATGTTCCTTCCGGCATATTCCAAAGTATCTTCAACTCTTGAACTTAGAAATGTAGGAGGGAAGGGTTGCAACTGTCATTATTAATGGAAATACCTTTTGGTCCAACCATATCATTTGGCCAAAGTTGAAAATGTTTTAAAAAAATTCTGAGGTGTTAGATTTGCAAACAAGGTAATCTGTTGCTTGCTAATAATAAGATAATATACTTTGGTGCAACTGCAGAAATAACCCCTTTTCAGTTTGTGGTTAATGTAGAAGACTCCTAATGTATGTATGTCATTTTCTGTGAAATCAGCTCTTTGTAGACACTCAGCTCTTTTCTGTACATACCGATTTTGTACTCTCATTCTACCAGAAGGATTAAGCTCATGCCTTGAGGTTCATGTTGTCTTATGCCCTCGACATTAGTCGATTGTGAGGTATGATAATTATTTCCTTACATTGAGAGAGATGATAAAAGAAATATCTTAGTCATCTCTTAATATCATCTTATACAACCTGGCTTTCTGTACTAGGTAGTTTTGTCCCTTTTTGTCCAGAATTAGTTTTTTAGAGTAGTATTATTCCAGCCTTTAGCTGAAAAGTATGCTATATCATAGAATATTTTATTTGACTTCTGTTTCTCTTTGTAACGATTGTGAAAACAATTTTATATTTGCAGCTTCCATCAATGTATATATAGAGTTTATTTTCCTCTTTGAAGTTGTGGTGAAGAAAACCTGAAGACAAAGCAAAGGGCTTATTAGAACGAACTTCTCCTCTGCCCACCTTTCTTTTATAGATTTATATAGAGAGAGTTGTGATCCTGTAGATTATTTACTCTGAAAAAAGAGCTGAAAGAATAATTCAAAAGAGATTTCAATGTCCATACAGAAAATCAACTGAGAATGGTTCTCGTATGTGATTGATGTGGGAAGGTAGTCAGAAATGTAACATATTTGGTTGAACATGCTGTCCTAAGATTCTTTTACTGTCATTTCAATCTGATACAAAAAAGCCTTGTCACCAACATAAAGGAAAGAGTCTTGGTCTAACATTGGACGAAATTATTGATTGTACCGATCTTAACAGTAGCATGCCACACACAAGTTGTGCACTGTGGTGCATCGTTTTGTGAATTACTGTTTCTGTGACCTGGCATATTAAGTGTAGGTCCCAATTCAATGTGAAATACTGTTCTTGTGCTTAATGCGTACAGATTCATTTTCATTGTAACCGACATGACTGTTAGTTGGAAATGGGAAATACATTAGCTGCGATGGGACGAAGCCCGAAGCGTTGTTATCTGCAAGATATTATTTTGTTCCCATGAACAGAACCTTATAAAAATGAAATAGACTTGACAGGGGTAGTTGTCAGTAGTCACCGGCATTTATGAAGACCTTAGTAATTTAAAAAATGGTTATTGAAGAGGGGAAATATTGCATGATTATATAGTATTACTATGAAATTGATGAAATAGGAGGGTCTAAAATTTGATCTATTGAACCACTGGTGAGGGTTTTACTATTACATTTGAGAATATTTAAGCTGCTGAAGCGATGAGTGGACTGACAGTTTTTTTTCCTACAAAATTGTTACAAAATTGGCTGCAGACGAAAGGCTACAGAGAAAAATTCAGACTGACAATGAGAGAGTGAATTAGAGAGGGGGAGGGAGTAAATGTCAGAGAGAAAGGGAGCATGTGTGGAGAGCAGGGAGAGAGAGAGAGAGAGAGAGAGAGAGAGAGAGAGAGAGAGAGAGGACTGCACGGCCGCACGCTGCTCTCCAAAAGGACACTGGCACTGAGTACCGAGTCTGAAGTCTGAAGTTTGAACCCCCATCAGGCATCAATGCAACATCAGCTTGTGCCTTGTGGCCTTGTGGGCCATCCTCCCTTGGAACCACTTTTTACTACATTTTTGGACGCTCCTTGCTTAACCATACCCTGTAAGTACACTATTATTAGTGCAGAGATTGAATGATTGATAGTGCCCGCTACACAAATTTTTTTTAAAAACAAAAGTCAGAGTCAATATATATCTTGCCAGTGACAGTGCTGTATGTGTTAACGAGTGATATCTGAACTGACATGGTCATTTCTTCCTGGAACAAAATAAATATCTTCTGATTAATTTGAAACTCCTCTTCTCTTAACAAAGCAAAAAAAAAACTAACATTATACATTTGAGACATGAATTACTAGATGGATAGCTTTAGTTAGTTAGCTATCATGTAGCTGGATGGAGTACTGAAAGAAACAAAGTGTCTGTGTGTGTGTGATGTGTATACTGTACACCCCGCCTCTTTTCTCTAGGTAAACAAGGACAGGCACCTTCAGAAAGCATCTCACAATTAATGCTGCAAAAGTGGACTCAGAGTCAGAGAGAAGGAAAGAGAGAGAGAGAGAGGGGGATGTTATGTTAAAATTCAAAAGAGAGATTGGCATTGGCTACTGCCTACTGGCTAAGTGGCTAGTAAGCCAAAGACTAACAAAATGGGCAGAAAGACTGAGGCAGTCAGTGCTCTCTGTGTCCCCCTCCTAAATGGAGTCTCAGCTGTCTCCACTATTTCCCTCTGCACTCTTCTCTCCTCCAGTTCTCCCTTCGCATACGATATGATCATATGAGCATATCCCCTCCCCACATGTATTCAGTATTCACCCCACTCCCCACTGTACTGTGCTGTGCACCTCGTTTACCGCCAATCACACTCGTGACTCATCGTCTATCTTAATTATTTCTTGGGTAATATGATATCGGCGCGACTTGGGAACTTCACATCTCTATAAGCAATCACTGTGAAATTAATACCAACTACTTGTTCCCATATATCAGCTATACAAAATATATTTCTTTTAGACTTAAATATAAAGTTTTTAAAAATTGTTGAGTATCAAGAAAAACATTAATTGATAAGTAAAGAAATATTATCTAAAGAAATTAAGAATCAAAATTATCTAATATATATTATACTTAACTTGCATGTGGAAGGACGCTACACCATATACGGTATACGGTATGCAGATTGTTATGCGACTTATATTAACATTTTTATTGATTTCAAAGATTTCACGTAAGAATATATAATATAGAAATTTTGGTATATTACAAATGCCCCCTTGACCCAGTGGTCATGATTCTTGGTTTGGCTTGGAATAGCTTGAATGGTGGGATCCAGTGCTTCGCAGCACTTGCACTACACAGCGCGTGGGTCGTCCGATTGCATCGAGATTCATATCTCAAAAATAAATTCTCTTCTGATTTTCATCGATGACTATCAATCGAAATAACTTACTCTTTATAAAAGAACATAGTTTACACTTATAAAAGAAATTGGATTGGCCCTCTCATTTTACTAAAACATAGTTTACACATAAAAGAACTTGACTCTTTATTTAATAGTGTGCACGCTTTATAAAATAATTGAATAGATCTTACACTTTATAACATAAAACCGAATAGAATTCACGCTTTATAGAATAGTCCACATTTTACTTTATAAAATAGAATAGAATAGAATAGAATATAATTCACACTTTATAAATAAAACAGAATAGTATTCACTTATGCCACGTCAAAATTTATATAGTGTTAACTCTTATATATTGATAGGCGCGTGATTTGGGCAATTTATTATTTTCTTAATGTTGTCATTAAAAAGTTGTACGTGTGTTCTTCTCTATTGACAAAAGAGTGAACAAAAGAGCCTAGACGATAATTAGCAGGTCTTTTTTATAACTAAAAATGAATGAAAATGAAAGAAAATAGTAGGAGTTAATGAAATAGAATGATAGAGGAGTAGAAAAATTTTACTTCTTGTTTGGATGATTATGATTATTGAGTACAAAAATTGACCTTCAAATTTCCTTTACATTTTTTAGTTTACCTCCAATACACTCCGATTTAAGAGAGAAGTCATTGTTATTAAAGGATATTGACTCATTCCATTCTTTACTCTTCAACTAAATTTGACTCATGTTTGTGTTTGAGATATTTGAATCATGACATAATTTCACATCTTTTATGTACAAGAATATATATACAAGACTTTGGACATGAAAAGGGATTATTTTTATTCGAATTTGACTTTATAGGATTTTTAGCTTCTTGTTTATACTTTGACATTCATGGTACTCTTCTCTTACATAAAAGAAAGAAATTCATGAATTTATGCAATTTATATTCAGAAAGGCGTTATAATGGCTGAGAATCTGTTATAACAAGTTAGTATTTGAAAATCTAGTCGTTGGTGATATAAATTCAGCTTGCGTTATGAAGAAGGAATGAAATCCGTTATAACGATTAGGAACCCGTTATAACGGGTTCCTGTAACGAAAGACTTCTAAAAAGCTATTTCAACCCTTCTTCCTCTACATTCTTCATCATCTCAAACCTCAAATCAAATCTCTTCTTCTTCCTAGTAATCTTCTGAGAATCTTCGCTTAAAAAGAGCCTAAAACTATCAGAGCTTCTTCTTCCAAAATCAAAATGTCTCTCTATTATTTCCCTAATTCTCCTAATGGCTCCACCAAATTCTTCAAAGACCACAAAATTGGTGACAAATAAGAGATCTAAGGCTAATCAAGCAGCGGCTCAACTTGAACAAGGAGAGAAATCTGAAAATGATTCCAAATCATGGTGTAAAGTTGCTCCTCAATCTAGAAGGACAAACCAAAATCTAATCCAAGCTCCTTGCCAATTATTATGGAAGGTATTCCACACCTCTCTCAACAAATATATCACATGTCCATGATTGCGATGCTTGATGAAGAAGATGAAGTCAATCCCACGATTCCAACTCCTAGGAGTCCTCAACCAAATCATTGGCCTTGCTCGCACAATCTTCGTACAATCCACGTTGCAAATTCGAAGCTAGCGAAGTAGTCTACCAAAACCTCTACCAAATACTCTCCAAGGATGAAGATCTTCTCACCAAACTAGTGAAATGAGGCATCAAATTCGAAAGAAAAGTAAATGAGAAGAGATTAGTTCAAAGAAAGAAGGTAGTTAGGTAGTGTGCTTATCATGTCACAAGAAGGGACATAGCATTCAAAATTGCTATGTCATATTTCTTCAAAAGAGAATACCACAAGAAGGACATTTTAAGAGAACTAACAAGAAAACTATACAAGTAATTTGGATAAATGAATTTGAAGAAAGTAATGATGAGAATTTTCAATCAAACAAAATGATTTTTTTATATTTTTTTTCATACCGTCTTCTCTCTCGTTAAATGCCATCCAAACAAGTGTTTAAAAACAAGATTTTTCACGGTGAATCACTCAATATATAGTTTATTTTTTTTCTTGAGAAAAGTAGTCATATATAGCCCACTTTGTTAAAAACCAAAATTTTTTTTACATTACTTATTTACATCGATGAGACTTGAAAAGTCACATTTTTATTTAGATAAACAAAGGTGAAATTAAAATTTTCTAGCAAAACATAAGTCAGTTCAGTGCTTCATGCCGAGCTTCCATATAGGTGTGGTTAGTTGGTCGTCAGAGGGTTGACAACATTAGCCCCCTTTTGAGAACCTTTAGCTCCGCTCCTGTTGGTCGTGGCTCGAATGTGAAAAATCTTCGGTTGCGTTTTTTCCATATGGTCCAGAGGGTTGACAACATTATTGAGTCTCACCTCTTGGTATGTTGGGATCCTGACGAGCCATGTTGGTTGTCCAAAAAGTTAAAAAAATTAATGTCGGCTTGATTAGGCAACACGTCGGGTGCTACTTGCTGCCATATGGCGCGTGAAGTGGGGCATTGGAGGAATAGATGCATATGCAGCTGCGGTTTGATTGCTCTTGTGTCACATAATACGCAATTATATATGGGTACGTGTTGAACACCATGCCTAATTTAATTACCTAGGAATTGAAGTCTCTGGTCGGATCGAGCTGCTAAGATCCAAATGTCAAAATGTCAAAATGCAGCACTTGATAACTTATCCTTTTGCATTGTGGGCTCGTGGCAGTAGTACTTGCATCGGTTATATATATATATGATATCTCATATCGATCTGCATCACTGCAACGTTTGACACACTGTTCAATCTAACACCGCTGATTACAGGTTACAGCGACAGTTCATCAGTTCTTCAAAGGCCTCCTAACACTTGCAAATTAAGACAAAATTAAGAAGTCGATTACTACTGACAAGGTGGACCACCTGACCACCTCTCCTCCAGTTCAAGTGTTCAACTAACCTGCGATAACTTCAATATTCTACGATATATTCTATCCCTACAATTTCATTTCCTTCATGTACCAACAACATCGTCCTTACACATTTAAAAGAAGGGAGAATTTTTTTTCATGCCATTCAAAATTTGAGAAATTTTGATAATGCCACTCAAAAGAACTCTCTCTTATTTGCCCTTCAAAATTTGATTTTGCTTTCAAAATTGCCACTTTACCTATTTTATTAATTTCTGCACTCATATTCAAAAACAAATTTTATTTCTGGACAAATCTACCCCTCGCCTGGTTCACCTAATAGAATGGATCAATTCAGACCTGTTCCAATCAAACTCACCCTCACCACTACACACGAACTCAGCACCCAACTCAGAACTCAACTCAACACGAACTCAGAACTCAACTTCGCACGATCGAGTCCTGCTCTCTAGCACGAATGGAAGCATGACCGACATCCACCCGTTTCTCCGCCGTCGACAGCACAAAATGGAACCCTAGAATAATTTCTCTGTCCACCTCCCTGAGTAGAGCCATCAGGGTTGAACCAGCTCCGCTCTGCCCCTTGGAGTTCTCCGCTACCATCCAAGGTTAGTATTGAATTCGAGAAATGATTTTCAGTTCAATCGAAAGATGAGATGGAACTTGAGATTTTTCAGGTTTGATAGCACACTAAACTAAATGATGACAACGAGAACATATTGACGAGGAACAATTGCATTTCACCTTTCAATTGTGTTATCTCTAATTGTTCTGGAAATGGGAATTTTCCCAAACTGACATGTTGATTGAAAGTAGGAAAACAAGCAAGTTATTACAAAACTGATATTACATAGAACATACTGACAATCAAATGCATGAAGTAGATGATGCATTCATCTCATGCAGTTTCAATCAAATGTTGCTCCACATTTTCCAGTCAATTTTGAATAGAAATTAGGAAAATGAGCTATTTTGTAGAAAACTGACAATTTGCTTATTAGCAATACATAGAACTGATAATTTGCAAATTAGGAAAATGAGCATGTAATAGAACTGATATTACTTGTTTCTTTAATAGAACTGAACTAAGAAATTGAAATGAGCATGTAATAGAAATAAGCATGTTATAAAACAGATAATTTACATAGCACTGATATTACTTGTTTCTTTAATTTTCAAAATAAACCCATCTGTTTGATTACTGGTCTTATTAATTTACATATAACTGATATTACATAGAACAGATAAACCAATCTGTTTTGGTTATTGGTCTTATTAATTTTCAGAATATTTTTCTCTTATCCGGAAAATTTCAGAGGACTATTTGATTAATTTTCAGATGTGCTAGTGTTTTTTGTGGAAATTCGACTAGATAAAGATGTGCTCCTGATCTAGGATGTGTTTGTTGTTTTTGGGAAGCTATGTGCTTGTATTTTTTTCTTTCTTTTCTTATGAAGTGATGTGCTTGTTATGAACTAAGAGGTTAACTAGCAGGGAACATTGATGTGCGCTTCAGTGCTTGTTATGAACTAAGTTATGTGCTTATTATGAAGTTAGAATGTGTGCTTGTTATAAACTAAATTTTGTTTTGAATCATTGATGTGTGTTTGTTATGTCTTCTTTCATCCGATCTTATCAATTCTAATGTCTCCTTTCTTAAAAAATTTGGAAATAAATTTCTTTCTGTTAAGGTGAGCTTGATATTCAATTATATATGTATATAAAAGCAACATCAATGAAAAGCCAGGATATATTGTTTATATTTGGACCCTTTTATTCATATAATTTCTGTTATCTGACGTATATAAAAGGAACATCAATGAAAAGCCATATTGATAAACTCAGTAAAAGAGAACTGAAACACATCTGACAAATTCAGTAAAAGGGAACCGAAATTCACCAAGCTTGGAGCCATGAATGCCTTAATTAGCTATTTTGATTTTGGCATAGTCAATGAACCATTGAGCTCTGAAATTCGCCAAAGACAGTAAGAACACCATGAGATTAAGTTAGATATAGAAATTTGACTTAAATGGTAGTCATCCTGTATGGTTTTCCTAACATATGTGTTGTAAAATTACACATAATAGCTTCAAAATAAACAAGGAAACAAAATAGCTGGTAGGTTCAAATTTGACCAAAATAAAGAATAACTGCTCAAAATAGCAGTCTGTAGCATGGTTTCAAACAAACAAAATAAGTAGTAGGTTCAGATTTAATCCCAATAAACAATGGAAAACAACTTCAAAGTAAGTAGTAAGACATCAGTCAACTTCATGTTCCATCTCTTCTATCCCATATCTGAAATTTATTTAGAAGAACAATCAAATTACCATCAATATAGTATCAACAAGAGAAACTGTAAAATTGTTGTACCAGATTCACCATTAGAGGCAATTGTAATGGAAATGAAAAAAAAAAGAAATTGAAATTGTGTATTCAATTTGAAATTAATGTTGTGATGATGCAGAGATCATATGGTATAAATGTGAGCTATTAACAGATTACCACATGTACAGAATACCAGATTAATTTTCACCAAATTAGCAGATTACAACATGTATAGAATACGAGATTAATGATGAACCACCAGATTAATGGTGACAATGGCCCTTTATACAATTCGTTTAAATTATTTTTTTGCGTTACCACTGCTGAATATAGAATGTCAAATATGTATTCTGTAGTTCTAGATGTTGGCACTGACTAACTACAAAACAACAAAGAGTGGTGAAATCCAGACAGTGGGGGTAAAATGTTTTGACTAACCTCGGAGCGGAGAGGAACAAATGGCACTAGAGTTCGTGTGAGCAAATGGAAGGGCGAAGCGGAGCAGTGGCACAAAGAGGACGTCGTCTAGGGTTTCCTGCGATTTAGGGGTCTAGGTAACGAATTGGGTCTAGGGTTGGCGCATGGAGGTGACGACCACGAAGGAGAGATCTCACACAGAAGGTCAATCAGGTGGAGGAGAGTTCTCGAGTTCGTCAGAGACATGGATTTCAGGTGAGTTTGTGTTAGTTTGGCTCTGAGTCGTGTGAATCGAAAATCGATTCTCAGTCTGATTCGTGAGCCTGAATCGACTCAGTCGATTAGGTGAACCAGGCGAGGGGTAGTTTTGTCCAAAAATAAAATTTGTTTTTGAAAATGAGTGCAAAAATTAATAAAATAGGTAAAGTGGCAATTTTGAAAGCAAAATCAAATTTTGAAGGGCAAATAAGAGAGAAAGTTCTTTTGAGTGGCATTATCAAAATTTCTCAAATTTTGAATGGCATGAAAAAAATTCTCCCTTAAAAGAAACGCGTTCGATGTGCAAACCGGATTCTTGCAGTGATATACTTTTTTTTGGGTATATATCCCTACAATTTATCATATTATTCTTCATTATTCATTTGTAAATATAAAAAAAGATATTTATTTATGTCCAAAATTATTTGATTTCAAATTTTGGGAAAAGTTCAGCCTACACCTAATATCTATATTGTACATTCAACTCTTATTATGCATATATTTCAAATATATTTTCAACTGAAAATAAATTACATACATGTTCTTGATTATTTGAATAACAAGTTGTATCAAATTTGAATCAATTTAAAATTTGCCTGGTCATTTATCACAAAAAACATTAAAGCTCTTACAATACAAAATTCTAATTTGTTTGATGAAAAGTTAAAGGATAAATTTTATGGAAGGTCCTTAAATTTTGTATGAAATTCATATTTGATAACTAAATGCTGAAGTATTTATTTTTAGATACTGAACTTTAATACATCTTCAAATTTAGTCACTTCTTCATTATTTTTTCATAAAAAAATAACAAAAATTGACATGATGACTAAATAACATTTATATTTGAACGATTAATTATTATCTAGGTCGTCCGGTTACTTCAAAACTCCGTCGCACCGCGTATCGAATATGTATCCGATAGGGATACGGGTGCGATATGCATGTGATAGGCACCCGATACTCCACGTGGTGTATCGTATTATTTTAATATCGCTGACTGATCGGATACAATATGATACAACTGGGATGCAATTGGTATATGACACATGATGCGCTTGGATACAACAAGATACAGTTGGGATATTTTTCAATGTGCAACGTTCAGTATTTTGGCCACATGTCCTTCATCCGAACTCCGATTAAGATGATTCAAAGTGCATTGAAAAGTTAAGAAAGATCTTTACAATCTTGACTTATCATCTAGGATATTCTAGCTCTTGATTCCTATAATAAAATGTACTTTAGCAGAACCTTGAACTCTTACAAAACAAACAAAACAAACTTAATTTAACCTTAATTACTTCTAAAACCTACAAAATTCAGTCCATTTAACACAATTAACCCTAGGTTTAAAAACATACAAGTTTTTATATTAAAAACTACAAGTCTCAATATGAGAACCTGCAAGTTTCTATATTAGAACCTGCAAGTCTTTATATTAGAACTCTCAAGTCTTTATATTATAACAAGCAAGTATTTACACTACTACAAAAACCTTTTATCACCGATTTTTTAAATGCCTTAACCCTGGATATCCTACCAGAGTTAAAAGGGAGGGGTGCTAAAAGAATTTAAGATCCGGTGATAAAGGTTATGAATTTATCATCGGCTTTTAGAAAGCATCCGGTGATAAAGGTTCCTTTCTCATCGAATATTAATAAGCATCCGGTGATAAAGGTATTTTTTCTCACCGAATATTAATAAGCATCCGGTGATAAAGGTACATTTGCTCACCGATTCCTAATAAAAATCTGGTGACAGATATTTTTTTATTATTTTTTAGTTTTTCAACTAATAACGAATTTTAATTATTATTCGGTGATAAATTATTATTTATATATTGCATGAAACAAGGGAATTTTCTGTGGTTGATCCTGTATTGTCAGCTGTAAATAGATCCCTATAGAATGTATATCCAGATTTTAGCCAGATCAATTCAAATTAATTTGCCCCAGCCCAATGCAAATCAATCACATATATATAAAATGTACGACACAATTACAAAATTATTTACACGGTTACATAATTTCTATTCAGCGATATAAATTCACAATTACACCTTAATAAACAAAACAAAATCATGCTTGTAGTTCTCTCTCTAATGTTCCAAATTCACGAGACTTGAATGCTGAAAAAAAAATAAAGAAGATATATTATAATCTTTTAGCAAATTTTTTTACAGTAATAGATGTAAATTAGGATTAAGAAAATAACTTAGTGGACATACAAAAGAATGAAGCAATAACTTAGTGGATCAAGTTGGTAAACGTAAGGAACAATGGTTGAAATTACAAGTCTTGATTTTGAACCAACTGGTACAGCCTGATTCATCAAGTATAAATTTTGGATACTCTTATTAGCTAGGTAAATTTTGGATACTCTTCTTTTGGATCAAATTTTGGATGCTTGGAATTAGATTTGAACTGCTAAATAAGAAGAAACTTACCATCATATCCGCTTTCTAATATAAGTATAAATCGATTCTTTTAGTTGTGTCATGTTTTCCTTTGTATATGTTCCAATTTCCTGCACCAAAAAACAAAGATTGTTTCTAGCATTTTTTATGAACAACCAAATGAAAAAAAAATCGACAATTGAATTCATACCTTCGACATTTCTTTGGTATGACTAACGACATTTATTATACGCTGCATAGCCTACATGACGTAATAGCCACATTCCCAATCTTCGGATTGTTTTGGACCCTAAAAATATTAATAAATGCCGATTGATTAAATCATAAACCCTAAATCATTTAAATCATAAATCTTAAATAACAAAATTAAATCTATTATGTTCAAATTGCTTACTTTGAGCTCTGTCCATCTGACATATGCGTCTTTCTTATTGACCATATGGCACATGTAACGTGTTCGAAGTGCTCTGCAACAAATAGAAGTTAGCACATGCTGTTAATTATTGTGCATGTATTGAATGGATTGAAAAAGAGACAACTACGCACGTATTTAAATGAGAGAATATCTCGAGTTGGTCAGTTGAGATGCGATCCACTGAACATGTGCGATCCATATAATCAACGACCCAACCCGTTGCCGTAAAGATTTGCATCACAAGAAGATACCAATGATTCCTACAATTCAGCCAAAAATAAAAGAAGGCATATACTGAATATATTGAGTATATAAGCAAATATTATGCATTGAATTTATGGTTCTTACCTCTCAAGATATGGTAGAAATATGAATGATGAATGATCTTAGATTTTGTTCATGAATCTGGTGCTGTACGACAAAGCACTTTCGAAATATTGTTTTAAGGTAAATGCTTCACACATCATAGGGTCCAAAAATAGAAAAGTGGACCTGGGGCATATTTACCGCTGACAATAAGAAGTGGACCTGGGGCATGGTTACGAGAGTACCTGAAGCATATCAATTAGAAGTGGACCTGGGGCATTAGAGCTAACTTTGCTCCTATCGTGAATACTTTGAGGAGACTCTTACTCCAGGACTTTGCCTTGAAGAACTGCTTGAAGCTGAAATTCAAGAGCTGACAACTTGTCTTTAACCATTTGGTGCTCTTCCAAACTGACGCACTGGACGTGAGACGTCTTCCTCCTTTTCCCTGTCCCGTATACATCCTTAATACCTGCATAATTGGAGTAACCTCTCATCCTACCCGGATGCTGGGGTGTCCCAAATGCAGCTTCCAGGACATCATGGTACTGATTCTCCTGAAATGTCCCAGCACGTACTTCCACAACTTTCTCCTCATGTCAATTGAAAAACATAATATTAGCATAGGATCATAAAAATACAATATTAATATTTAAAAATTTAGAGAAAATAGGACGCACCATCCTCACAATAACATGCGCCGTATCAATGCTCCGAACTTCATACATTTCCTTCTCCGGGTTTTTTTTGTTCTTAGTTGCACCCAATTACGAATCCTTTCATTGCCTAAAGTGCTGACTGACAACGAGTCTGTCACGATCGATATGCATTAGTCATCCACTTCTTCATTGCGGTCCCCAGACCATATGAGCTCGCAAAGTGTGGATGTATATTGTTGTTCACAATAGCAAAAACGTAAGTACTTTGAAAGTGAGGGCTAAACTCGTAAGTACATTGATTGTTTTAGTTTGGTGAATTACATTGTGTTGTCAAGTAGTTCACCACCGTCTTTGATTGTGTTCTCAATCGAACAATTAGGCATTTGTAAAGCGATGTAGTTCCTTGCAAAAGATTTGGAGTCTAAGATAGATTCTCTTGTTGTTAGGAATCTAAGATATGTTCCGCAATTATAAAAGCACTTGTGATCTAGTGGAATCGGTACTTGAAGATATTTTGAATCCGGGATCCCGTGAATGTAGGCCTAATCACGTTGCATAGCGTGCTTTTTTGCTCTCTTTCTTGATCTCTTGTTCTTTACTCTCTTTGAATATTATTGTTTGAATTGTTCTATTACTATTAGTATTTACTTGATTGTGATTTTAGCTAGATGATTAAGATTCAAAAATTTGAATTGAACTTCATAAAATGATTCTGCAAATCTTATTTGATCTTAGGATTTCGAAATAACACCATCTTCTGCCAGCGAGTTCCAACCCAATGATCTATCCATCGTCTTTATTTTTTTCAGCTTCTCATATATATATATATATATATATTTTCTCTGCACTTGTTAAAGACGCAGAGAAGGATGTTTGATAACCATTGATCACTGTTCATGGCCTGACAGTGACCCACACTGAGCCACAAGCCCATGTATTCTTTAATTTGTTCCCACTCGCTGCCATTTAATGCATAGGCATATCTCACCTCCACTTGACAGCCTAAACCAGACAGTCCCTTACTGGTTCAACGAGGTATATCCTCCATTCTGAAATTTATACTTACACATTCAGCCTAAATTTAGTACAAGTCTTGTTCAGTTTGGCTGGTATATTTTTACATTTGTTGTTCTCTACCATTTAGTTTGTATTTTCTTTTGATTTATGAGATTCTAGCAGTCACTTGCCCCATTAACCTAACAACAATATTTATTATCTGAAAGTGGAAGGGAGGTCTCCAGTTTTGCAATGAAGTAGAGGAGTCAATCTTTATAAATGCAGTCAAAATATCAGCAGTGAAACCAGGAACTTTTTTTTATCTTTCCTTTAAAGAAAGCACAGAGGCGCTTCCACTACTGGCAACCTGCACTAGGCATTTCTAGCTCATCGTCTTAGAATAAATGAAACTTTCAAACAAACAATGTCTAAATTCTGTATTTACTACCTGTTTTCATATCATTAAAGCTTAAATTTAATGATATAAGATCCGGTGGGAAGTTATGCAGGGGGTCAAAAGCATTTTTGTCTTTGGCAACTAAGAGGCCAATGTAACATGGCAGCACACTGGATGATTCACGTCTCCCAACCAATTTATCACTATATCTCCAAATTAAAATGTACCAGCATTTTATATACCATCTGGTACACTTTCCAAAGTCCAAACAAACGGAATTAGGGGTGCACAAAATACTCGTGACTCGTGACTCGCTCGTGTTCGGATCGCTAACAACTCGTTCGTTAACAGCTCGAGTGTTAACGAGCCGAGCCGAGCCAGCTCGTTAGTAAACGAGCCGAGCTCGAGCTGTGACAAGCTCGGCTCGTTTAAGTATCGGGACCTTAACGAGTTAATCTGGACCGTCGAATTGATTACCACCATCTCTAAATAGATCATTACCATAGAGAATTTTCATGATTTTATAATTTTATTATGTTTTTTTAATTATTTTGTCATTTTTTTCTTGCAAACGAGCTACAAACGAGCCAGCTCCAGCCTTAACGAGCCGAGCTCGAGTTGAGAGTTTCAGCTCGTGGCTCGTTAACAAACGAGCCGAGTTCGAGTTCGCCCCAGCTCGGCTCGTTTACACCCCTAAACGGAATAGGCCTGGAGCTGTCAGCAGAACCCGTTTACCCGTTTCGTTTCGTAGTCGTGAAACGAGTAAAACAAGGTTTTTTTTTTTTTGCGTTTGGTAAACGAAATGATCAGCGAAACCTGATCCGTTTTTGTTTAGTAAACAAAACGATCAACAAAACTAATCTGTTTCGTTGCGTTATTTTGTTTTTGTGTTTGGAATTCTATGAAAAAGAGGTTGCAGCGGCGGATTCAAATGTCCAGTTAAATTCGAGCACAACTAAGCCTGGACACTGAGTTTGAAAATCATTAAATACAATAATATCCACTAAAATATCATTAAAAATTTATTTTTCATTACAAAAATAATAAAAAAAATACACTAAATTTCATGTTTTTTTGAAAATCAAGTCCGGACACTTGTGCTTGCCCTAAGGTGGATCCGCCACTTGCTGTAGGTTCACGTACCGAGCCAAACTAAGGACCGGAAGCATAGATACCGGTCCTTTTTAATCCATTTGTTTCTTTTCTATATTTTGTCTTTCTTTTTTTCTGTCAACTTCAACAAAAAATAGTTATTACTAAATTATCAATAGTGACATAATTATTTACTATTGTATACAAATAATCACCATATTAAACGAAACGAAACAATCAACGAAATAAAATTTTGTTTTGTTAACTAAATGAAATGAAAAACGAAAAAAATATAACTGTCAGTTAAACAAAACGAAAACGATGATATCTTGTTTCGTTACAGTTAGACACGTTTGACGCCCCTTATAGGCCGCCTTCATTTTCAAAGTTTTTAATAAGTTTTCTTTGTTGGTATTCAAAAAGTTTCTTCAGCAAAATAGTGAAGTAAAAGTTGGAAGTATCAGAAGTTGAATGCAAAAAAATAAATTATTTTTTTTATTATGCTGTTGCTTTTGGTGATCTAATGAAATAAAATAATAATTTCTCTGGTAACTTTGCAGAAGAAAAATAGAAAAGAGGCAAACTAGGTAGCATTGCAGTAGTAACAAAGTGCAGCTGGCTGGGTAGCTAGACACAGTAGGGACTTCTATTTAAATGCTATTTTTGCCCTCTTTGCTTATAAGACCACTGATGTTCAAATAAAAAAAAAAAAGACCACTGATGTTCGAGTATAAGTTTAAGATGGCATAGGTTTGACATCAAACAACCAAGGAGCTTAGTTTAGTGTATAAATTTCAGTAAAGATGGCAGAGACAACAGCAACAAAAGGATGAAGCACAGCATCTTGCATCAGAACAGAGATAAACATAGATAGATACCGAGTTAGAGAGAGAGAAGTTGGAGAGAGAGAGAGGTCAGATGTGTGCCTGAATGGTCAGTCTGTCTGTCTGAACCTCTGTGCTACTGCTCAGTCATAATAATAAATAATAATAGCATTAATAACCAAATAAATAATATTGGTACACTGTAGAATAGATAGGCTCTCTCCTCAGCTTTCAGGGGCCAGTGTCTGACATATCCCTTTACTTAAATATTTTTGTCTTTAATTTCTTCCAATCCTATAATTGATTTGTAACTTCATAAGTTGTAAAAATTTCCACGTTTGCACGGTCCATATGGTACTTAATTTCTTTCAATCCTATATATTTGATTTGTAACTTTCCATGTTGTAAAAATTTCCACACTTGTATGGTGCATATGTAATTTGTATTAAAAATATGATTAATAAGAAATAAATTTTGGATACATCAAAGATAAATAGATACTAATAAAAATATCTAAGTATTTCAAATGTCCAACTCTCTAATCAATCAGAAAGGCAAATATCAAACATCAGCTAGAGACCTAGAGTAGTGTTTCTTTTGAATTTAAGCTAGAGTAGTGTTATATAAGCATGCAACGACACAGGAGATTCTGCAGGCCACACTCTGCATCTTGACTGAATGAGTAAATGACCCATCCTTTGTACTCAAATCAAATCTAGCTAGAACCTTAGCATCTCAACCTATCTACAATTATTATTAGGAATTGGTATCTCGCTCAAAATTTACACTCTTATATATGATTTACTTATTGAAACAAGGCATAATTTTAATACCCTTAAATTAATTTAAAATTACTCATTTCATCTCTAAATTTGAATATTATATATTTTTCCTTCAAATTTGAAAAACTCACAAATTCATTCATTTATTATTTTTATATTAAAACTCATTTTAAATGTATAAAACTAGAAAGAGTGTTGTAAAAATTTCCACACTTGTATGGTGCATATGTAATTTGTATTAAAAATATGATTAATAAGAGAGAATTTTTTTGGACTTTAGATTTTTTTTAAGTTTAGTCAGATTAAATGATTCATGATCTTTATCCAAATCAATTGACTCATCACTTGACTCACAATCATAATGAACTTTAGACTACCGTTTTAGCTCGGCTAGGAGGCTCCATTACTTTTGCATTTGCAATCCTTGCATTTTCTTGAGCATTCTTCACCTTTGCACATGTATCTCCTTTTGCAAGATTCAATGGCTTCTAATTTCTTCTTGAGACATCTTCCTTTGGAAGACTCCAGGGCTTCTAAATCAATCTTGAGGTAACTATTTTTGAAAGACTCAACGGTTTCTCAATTAGTCTTGAGGCACCTTCTTTTGTAATAGCTTCTTCTCTTTCTTTGACATATTGATAATCTTTAGCTTGTGCCAACCTCTTTATTTTCATAATTATCTCCAGATCTGTTATGTTGTTCTCCTAAATTGCTTCTAATGCTAGGTCCATGCACGTTTTCTTCATGTTGACACTTGTGCTAGCTTGCTTTCAACTTCACCTTTGCTCTCGGCAGACTCACTTATCCAAGTTGTTTGCATTGCCTTCTTGTTAGTTCTCCTGAATCAATTTTCTTGTCCTCCTTTTCTTTTTGAAGTAAGGATGGCATAACAATTTTGAATGCAATGACATTCCTTGTTGCATGTAAGGCACACCACCTTCTTGCCTTAAGCTAACATTTCCTCATTCATTTTTCTCTCAAAGCTTATGCCTTCTTTGATAATCTTGGTGAGAAGATCATTGTCCTTGGAAAGCACTTGACAGAGATTTTGGTATATGATTTCGCTTGATTTGAATTTGTAAGTATGAATGTACGAAGATTGTGCGGTTAAGGCCAAGGTCTTGGAGGAAGTTGAGCATATTGCTTCTTTATGGTTCTCCTCACGTGAGCATAGTTGTGCATACAGCTCTTCAAGGTGATGTGTGAGACCTTTGGCTTGTAGTGTTTCTTTGGAGCTCACCACGACATCTAATCCCGACTTCCTAAAAAATCATTCGTAGAAGCTTACATACAAAATCTTCATAACTAATGTTAGAGCATACTTCGACAAATTCATTTCTTAAAGAAACAAACTTAAAGTATAGACTCTCAAAAGACTCATTTTCCTCAAATTTCATGTTTTCTAATTTGGTTGCTAAGTCTACTTTGCGAGTCTTTTTTCATGTGTTAGTTACCCTCATATCTAAGTATCAAGGCATTCCAAATTTTCTTAGCATTTGTAGGATGAGCAAGAGGTAAAGAAATAGTCTCGGACGTCGTGAGGAGTGGGCTGAGCGACATGTCGCTGGCCAGACACGTCGCCACAACGGGTGTCTCGAACTTTTATTTTCCTTCACAGCTTCTAGTGACCCATCAGGCCGCTGGCCTCTACCGTCGTGACAGATGAGGTAAAAACATCAATTCCAAACTCTTTTCATGCTCTATTCATTTTTCAAAACTTCTCTAAACTTATAGCACTTGATTAAAGACCTAATTAATACTTATTTGACAACATACATTCATCACAAACTTGTATAGTCTATTAGTATGTAGTTTGTTTTGTAAATTGTCAAACAAAGAGAAATTAAATCCAACAAGTTTGACACTCATAACATGAAATGAATTTGGTACCAATGTAGAAGATGTTATAGGTGCTTGGTTAGCAATCATTGATGAAATGCTCCTCTGATAAACATGAATATGTATCAAAATGTTCCAAATCAAAATGGGTATAACCTATGCATAGGAACTCGTTATGAACTACAAAATGGATGTCAAGATGCCTGTTTGCTTCAATGAACTACAGTCTTTTGGTTGTTTTACAATGCTTCATACCTAGACTATTTAAGTATCTTCTCACTACTATAGAAAAATGCTTTAAAATCGACCCTTTTAAATCGAATTTAGATTTAAAACCGATCCTTTTAAATCAGATTTGGATTTAAAATCGAACATTAACTGACCTTCGGTTTAAATTATGTGAAAAAATCGAGTTGGACCTTTTTAAACCGGACTGTAATGGGAGGGCCGATTTTAAAGGTTTTGTTTAACATCGAACGACAGACTTGGTCCGGTTTAATAGGCTTTAAAACCGGACGCAAGGCAGGGTTCGATTTAAAGGTGATGCTTTAATACCAGACACTTTGTTTGGTCCGATTTTAAAAGCCTATAATAGTAGAGGTTGTAGGCAGTTCCGCTGTTAAAGGTATAAGGGCGATAAATGCATTCCCTTTCCGCCAATATCAGCTTCTTCTCTCCCAACCAGCAGCCGCCATCAAGCATATAGAAATAAATACCTTCATCTAACTCTCCAAAAACCATTAAAATGCACATTTAGAGCTTTTTTATTTTTATTTTGTACAGTGCAAAATTTGTTACAATAATTACCCTCTTCTTCTCTCTTGATCGTTAAATTTGAAGACCTCTATCTCCATTAAGATACATAATTTCTTTTATTAATTTTATGATGCGGTATTTCTATGCAATTATAATATCAAGTTTTAAACCCAAATACCGTCGTATATCGCAAGTGTACGATTGTCGTTGAGATTAAGTATCGGGTATCGAACACATGGACAAGTCGATTTTTGAAAAGGTCGAAACAAGATTGGTTCTAAGCAAGTGACAAAAGTTGATGAAGCGTATTTGTTTTGGTAACCAATTCGCAATGTACATGAATTGTAATTAAGCGGTGATTTGTCAAATAGTCTAGACCTAGGGCTTAGAGTTTGTTGATCCACTTACTCATTAGGTTGAACGATTATTGATCCAAGTTATTGATAAATGGGTACGGACAAGCAATGATTGGTATCGAGTTAGTGAGTTCTCGATTCGGTACCAAACTTAGCACGATTGTGAATCGATGATTAGTCAAGTTCCAACTCGTGCTAGGGGTTATAACGATCTATTATTTAGACGCTACTAGAGTTATATTGCCTGGCAATTACGAACTAGGCACACAATTCGAGTTTTGGCCTAACTACCCCTAGATCTACTCTAGTTCCCCTCGGATATGAGACTAGTCTAGTGAATTTCCTAGATCGGGATTCGAACTAACTATTTCTCAATCAATCAATTCAAATCCAAATAATTTCAAATCTAAACAAGAAAAATCAATTTCATCAAATAACAATTCTTAAATCATTCAACAAAGCTTGCAAGTTTCACACTAACATCCTAACCCTAGAGAGGTATTTAGCCTCTCATGGTTGTTACAAATACAAGAGATCGAAATAAAGACATCAAAAATGAAAAAATAGAGAAAAAAGTGTTGATAAAACCCTAAACCAAGCTTCAATTCAAGTTTTGATCCTCTCATTTGCACAAGTAGCTCTAGATCTAGTTTTTCTTCCCCAAAATCGCCTAAGAGAATAGCTTCCTGGAGAAGATGACCAAATGACAAGATAGGAAGCTTTCCCCCTTGGTTTCCTTATTAAAACTCTGAATTTTGAAAAAGCGCCTAATTCCTTGCGTTCTCAAGGATTTCCTTGCGTCCGCAAAGAATTGGCTGCGACTCTCTCGAAACAGGAACAAGTGTTTTGCGGATGCAAGAAATTCCTTGCACCCGCAAGGGAAAGGCTCTGGTTCCTCTGGTACTTGGGGTGAAATGTTTGCGAACGCAAGAATATCCTTGCATCCGCAAGGATTTTTTTGGGTCTTCGCTGGAAGCTTGGATAGAAAGGTTTGCGAATGCAAGGAAATCCTTGCGACCGCAAAGGTTGGCTGAAATGCTCCAAATCGTTCATCTCGAAGCCCCAAGTCCAATTCCAGCGTTCGTTTCTCTCCCAATCTCTTGTACCTGCATTTAAAATTACCAACAAGGGAATTAACGCGAACTTGCATGCTTTTACACTACTTAAAGTCAAGAAAGCTTGAATATTGATCAAGATACATTGTCGGATTACGCGTTCTGACGCGTACAAAATATGACTATCATTTTAGTTCTTAATTAATAATGCTATGACTTGTAATATGACTTTTAAAAGATTTAAGCTATGATTAATTAATAATTCTATTTATTTAATTGGCCAGGATCGGAGTCCGAAGTAGTAAGCCCCTCCGTCGATGAAAGGAGTATGTCATTCTTTAGAGCTCATGCTAGAAGAGTAAAGGAGGGAGAGTACGTAATTATCAATGTGGTGGCGAGAGAGGTCGCTACGCGAGCGATATGCCTTTTTTGTACTAATTGCTAATGCTTATACTTATTATTGTCTGAATTTCGTAGCTGTTGATTGAATTGTTTCGACATTGATTGAATTGTTTATTTATTGATTAAATTTCCGATTCTTGATTGATAGGGTTAAGGGTTTATTCTGAATTTACATTATTTTATGTCAGGTAGCAAAATCTTTGGAAGCCGCTCAAGGAGCGTTCAAAGAGGATCGACACCACGACATACTGACTACTGCTATCGAGACCCAGGAGCACGGAGGGAGGGTGCGCAGCTACCCGGGACAGGTCGGGCTGACAGATGTCTTTGGAAAGGGACTGAGGAGGAAGACTGCCCACGAGAAATGGGTCAGTCGAGTGGAGTACGATAAATTGCATACTACAATGATATACTATCTGCAACCTACGATTCTATTCGTACATGACCCTGGGTGCTCATTCCTTAGCAGACTACGATGATATACTGGTTATTTCTCTTTATATTTTCATACTTAGTTCGAGCTATTATTTTTGTTCATTTCTTTGAATTTGTTTGATTACATATTTCCTTATGTTGATTACATCTTTTCTTATTTATCCTTAAGGAGCCTACACCGTGCAAGCTACTCGTACAAGCATGACGTTAGTGGCGTACTGAACTGTAAGGCCACAGAATACCGTTCACAACGATCCTGTCCCACCCGGTCAGGTTAGTGTGAGCATCGATGAAGTGATTGAAGGCCAAGAACACGCGATTGTTCCTAATCCACTAGACGGATTAATTAAAGTGGGTGAACTAATCGATTATTTCCTCACTTGCCATGCATTGTTAGTCGAGTTGTATACTCCCGAGCAGGTATTCAATTGTTTTCTAATTTTTTATGTATATAGTGTGAATTTCATACTTACATGATTTAAGCGCAGACTCCCGCACACAAGAAGCAAGTCAAGCTGAAGAGAAAAGGAAAGGCGCCGATGGAAAGCCTGGCCCAACCTCACAGGGCACCACTCCTTTTTGATGAATTGCTGGCGCTTCTTGACGAATCGAGCATGAAATTGCATCATACGGTGAGCACCTTTTTATTTGTATTTAGAGTAGAAAAAATAATTCAATTTTGTTGCACCCTTACTTGAAATTGCAATTTCATAAAATTCAATTGAACATGTGTTGAACCAACGAGATGACCAGACTATATTCGAATTCGGCAATCAGAGTTTGTTTGGAATCGATGGCGTGCACTACCTACCAAAGAATGAGGTCATAGACCTCCTCAAGCTGGGTTCTTGGCTAGGCGTCACGCTTCTTCAGACGTGGTGCAAGTAAGGATGTTCAAACTTATTATTTATACAAATTATCGTAATTGAAATGTAAATATAATTGCAATTTATTAACATACATGCAGGGTTCTAGCGGAGCATCTTGGGAGCTTATTATTTATTAAATTGTTGCTCGACGATCGATTTTGCCTCTACGGTGAATTACGTTACGTCATTCTTCTCGGCTCTCCAAGACTCGTCATCCATTATTTTTTTGCCGTACATTCAAGGGTTAGAATAATTTTCCTTTTTGATAATACAATAACTTTTTTTTATAAATACTAACTAGATTAAATGTGAATAATTGTAGCTCCCATTGGTATCTTCTTGTTTTGCAAATCTCCTCTAAGCTAATTTATTTGATTGATTCACAAAACAAATCGGGGAACAAGCTCGACGTCATTCCGATTTAAATTGCGTAAGTTATCTCAATCTCAAGCACTTATAATATATATAGATGATTAGTTGTACTGATTTTTTACTTATATTAATTTGTACAGGGCGCTTCGACAATATTATCAAAGGATGCAATCAAGGAAAACGAGTAAATTCGAGGTCAAAAACTCAAGGTACGTGTTCTATACTTATTTTGAACTTTATTCGCAATTAGATCAATTTAGTAGGATTTGAGCCTTTTAGCAAAATAGTATGTTACTTTGTAATTTTTGTAGAGCCTTCCGCAACCCAATAGCTGAGAGTGCGGATATTACGTCATGTGATCGATGTTCAAATTGCTACAACATATCATGATGCATCTAGCTTGAGATCGCTAAAGCTTAAGGTGAAAACTATATTTTAGAATGAATTATTTACACATTAATTTGTGTTATCGAATTGCAACAATAACCCTAATTTCTTTCGGGAGCTTCATCCGTATTCTTGTTCATATTCAACGAGCGATATAGTTGAGGTAAAAATATTGATTTGCAATTTTGTCACTTATTATTTGTGACTTTAGAGATGTGGGATATATATTTGTATGTTATATATGTGATTGTATGCACTTGTGGTTTTGTGATATACTTTTGGTATTATATTATGGATGTGATTATATTTTGATTATTTTGTATGCATGTATTTACATTTGTTGTTATATGAATTATTGTTATATGCAATTACTAGTAAGGATAAATTGATGAGTGCAGTATATTTGCATTTGTGTGTATATATATATGTTGTTGCTGGTTTTATATGACTAGTAATATGGGGCTAGCCACACACAAAAAAAAAACAAACATAACAAAAAAATTAAAACCTTTAACACCGGATTGAATAATGGGTCCGGTCTATTATCTTAATATTAATAAATAGGCTTGATACGTTTTGAAGCCTTTAAATCCGGACATAAACAATTGGTCCGGTTTTAAAGGGTTCTTTAAAAGCGGACAACAATTTAGGGGCCGGTGTTAATGTTTTTTTTAAAAGCGGAGTGAATAAGCCTTAGTCCGGTGTTAAAAATCTTTTTAAAAGCGGCTACTTCTCTGCTGTCCGATTTTAAATGTCCAACCTTTTAAACCGGGTCATTGTAACTTTTAAATGTTCCTTCAATAACAGCGACGCTTAGTCCGGTTTTAAAAGTCATTTTGGTCCGATTTTAAAAGCTAAATCTGTAGTAGTGTCTGAACATGTCAATGATAGACATAATAATTGAATGCTCATGTATTTTGTATATACATTATGCTTCCAACAACATATGCATATAAACTCTTGCATTACAACTTCATTCAAATTATTTTTGGAGCATTGGTGGGCGCTAAACATATATATCTTTTAGTTTGAGGTATATCTTGATTTGTTACTTTTCATCTCATATCTATTCAAAATATTTTTTGATATAAATATTTTGGAATAAACCTAGTGATAACCTTCTTAGAAGAGTGTGAATAGGATTTTTCTAAAAGTCTAAGGTTAAATTTGCAAATTTACAATAATTTAAATTCTAATGACAACTCTCAATTAAATAATACAATTTAATCAATTCAAGGTTATAATCGAGAGACTTCTCAAATTAGTAACTCGAGCAACTAAATAGAGAAGTGTTACATTATTTGGCTTAATTAAAAACTAATTGCGAAAGCATAACTAAATAAAGTAATATAATTCTTCTCAATAAATATAGAAATTAAAGTAAATAGAGAATATATTCGAGATTGCAAACAAAACAAAGAACGTGTGACACACGATATACAATTATTTGGCTATTGACGAGTCTAGTCTTCGAAACTCAAGACTCCCAACGCAATAATATGGTCAACCCGATGCACTAACATCAAATGTTAGTTACAAGGTTAAACTATTTCCTCTTACACTCCAAGGATGAGAAGCAAAGTCAAAAGAACAAAATAGCACAAAGGTCAAAAGAGAAGAAAGTAGAGAATGAAGAATAATCACTCAAACAATCTCACAAATGATTTTGAATAGATTAAATAAGTGAGTTTGAACTTAGCCAATAATATTTAGCAAGGTTTGAAAATCTTAACAATGATGGATGCTCTTAGGATTCTACTTTTGAGTATTTGGAACAATTGGGATGGAGAGAGAAAAATCAGTCTCTTTTATAACAGCTCAGGTCTATCAATATTTGCTTTTTTGTGTCTTAACATTATACGACGATGACCATTGTTACACGACGGTGAAATAAAAACATTCGAGAAGAACCCACAGTCGAAAGCTTATTCAAGAATCTCTGAACGGAAACATTGAAACATTGAACGTATGTGGAGTGGAGGATACGACCTCATGCAACCAAGGCCTTCCAAGGAGTAAGTTCAATCAAGTTAGGACATCTATGACATGGAGGATGGTATTGAGGTTAGTTATGTCTTTTTCTGCGAATGGTTTGAAACTCAGTCTCACTTTACATGCCGCTTCCAACTGTTGCATAACGGTGAAGAGACTCAATTCTATGTTCAAACCGAACATGACGTTATATAATGCTAGATAGAAGTTGTAACACAAGACTTAGATTGAACTCGTCTTAAGTCACTGTTACACAGCAATGGTAACCAAAATTGTGTTTCTTGCTGTTTTTAAGATCAAATTCAATAATTTAAAGTAATGCAAGTATATAAAATTTTAACCTAAGCCTAGCTATTCATTACATCTTGCTTAGCTCCAAAACTTTCACTTTGTTTGTTCAAGTTTCAAACCATTTTTGCTTTTGCATCCATTTGACTCCATTTTGCTTGTCTACTTCTCCAAGTCAAAATCAAACAAGAAAATTGTTAAATTCATGTTATTTTGCTAAGTCATCAGATTAGCACTACACCAAAATTCAATTTTCACTACAAAATTATTTGTTGCGTAAAGAACCTAATTGTTGCATTAAACCTTTAACATAACGAAGCAAAATCATTACGAAATCGTTGAAATAAGTGGCGTAGCAATAAGTTATTGCAACGAAATTTGTTTTGTTGTTCGTAACTTTATTACATCAATTCATTTGGACGTAATAGATTTGTTTTATAACAACTAACTTTGTTGCAATAATTTATATTACTACATTATTATTCGTAGTAATAAGTGATGTTACTACCACAATCGCATTTGTTGCGATAGATCATCCCACCACAATTTAATTTGTTGAAATTAATTATAATCACCACAAACGAAATCGTTGCAATATATATAAAAAATTTCAAAAAAAATAAATTTCACAATATCACTATTTGTTTATCTACAAAATAAAATACAAATCAATAGAAAAACAATAATTTCTCATGAGAAAAAATACAAAAAAATTTAAAAAACCAAAACAAATTTTAGTGCGCATCCTTTCGAAGCATCAAATCATACCTACATTTATCAATTAAAAAAGAAAAAATACACAAAAATTTAGTCAATGACAAAGATATTAATCATCAAATCCATAAATAAACAATTCATTACTAGATACTTATTGATTTGTTATCTTGAAGGGGCATTTATACACGAAAATGCTTTCAAAATTTAGTCACTTTGAAGCCGTGGAGGCAAGATTTCTCAACAATTAAAGTACACTGGGTTAGGTACAACAGTTAATAAAAAAAACCATAGAAAGTACCATATTCATTCGCTGAATTTAACTTTCTGAAATTTAAGCGTGTAAGCATATACAAGAATTTGAAAGTACCATATTCATTCACAATAGAGTTTATAATTAACTCACAATAGAGAAAAATATCATGAAGCCAATTGCTATTTGCACAACCCTCCGGCTGCCGACACGGGTCAGGCCTAACAAACCAGCATTTCACTACAAAAGCACAAGGAATTTAAGGTATAAATGAATAAAGGTGTACTGTCAAACAAACCAGCATTTCCAGTGCCAAACAATCCATCAAGAAGAATAGTAGAATACCAATTCCCACCTTGTGTACTGTCAAACCTAGATTTCAGTGAATGGCCTTTTTGTAGGAGTGCATAATTTTGAGGTTTCTTGTACTAGCTCCTGAAAAAGAAGAAAAGAAAGCAGATCAGACCGGTTAGATGATTCCTTATTTACTTGAACTAGCATATCATCAATCTTCATTGAAGATTTGTTGTTTGACTTTGCTTGTTTTCCCCATCTCTTTTCGAGTTCCTTCTCTGGATCTGATGTCGGCTTACTAAGAAAACAGACGGAAAACAACAAATTTATTGTCCTTGATTTACAGATATTTGAAAACAGCACCAATACAAGATGCTAAGTTAGCATGTCGTCCAAATGTTATCAGAAATATAACGTACCAAGTATCAACAATTTCACATTTAACACCCAAATTAGTCCCAGTAGGGCATCACATAAGATATAATTGTGCAATTGAGCTTACTTAATCTTCAAACCAATTATATCACAATCGAGTCAAATTTGCATCCAATTAACCTAGATTTTCCTACCATACCTCAAGTACCATTAATTATTAATTAATCAAAATCTATCTTAGCACTTGTAAAGAAACATACCTCAGCCAGTTGGAAATGATGTGAGCATAAGGCAACAAGAGAAAGAACTCAACAATTGGTGTCAAATATTTTGAGTCACTTGTAAGAACTGGGCCTTCTAAGCTGCACGCAAGCATGTTAGATAAATGTCAACTTAATTTGAAAGCCAACACCAAAGTAGAGCAAAAAAAAGGTGGAGAAGGTAGTCAATTTTTACACCATCTCTCAAATCAATGCTTACCAGGGCTGAGAGGGTCTAAATTTGGATAAATGTCACTAAAATTTATACACCATAACCCCTCCCCCCCCCCTCAGGGAAGAAAAAAAAACCTCATATATTTTACAGTTTATAGAAAAAGGAAAACTAAGAAAGAGAAACCTCTACAATCTGAGACCATCCAGTTAACATGTGTAGTTGGGCAGTCTGTTTTTCAAGAACTTTGTTGTATCTCAAACCCCATCTCATCAAATTGTGAGTTAGTACTCTGAACTCTTCCTTCTCTGCCTCGTTTGCATTAAGTCCCATTTCTTCAGACATCTGTACAAATTGCAAGGCATCGAAAAAAGGTGGATTACTTACTCTCTAATTACACATTGCAAGGCATCAAACATAACTTACGTTTGAACTTAAATTGTGGATTACTTACACATCTAATTACTGAGAGATGAGATGTTAATTCTCTACAAATATCGAAAAAAAGGCGCACAGCGTCACGAAAGCAGACTTAAATGCTTGCTCTTCTGCCAATTGAACTTACGTTGCCGACGCCCTCATTTCCCACTCGCCCTTTCTTTACTCAAATTCCATATCTATCCCAGGTAATGCCCTTGGTCCCTACTTGATGAGACCAGATCCGCCAGAACGAAGTGTTAAGCAACTTTACCTTCCGCTTGTCTTTGACTGAACCGTTACACTCGCTCGCTGGGCGTACTATGACCACTACACACCACACCACCGGTCGGCTGGCCTTTATGCCGAGTCTTCCCCTCGTCCACCTCCATAGGGAAGCACACTAGGTTATCATTGAATTGTAGATCGGTTAGACTCAAACATTGATCAAAGGCATTTCCTACTCTTTTTCAATTTAAAGAACTACCTAGTAACTAGGTGAATCACTGAATTAACGAATCTTTCAATTTAAATCAGATTCTATGCAGTAAAACCAAAAGAGAGATTCTACGATATCAGTAAGAGAAAGAAGCTAAGAATGAACAAATCAGTAACTAGGTGAATCGCTAAACAAAAGTGAACGACTAAATCCCCTCAAGATTCTTCCGATAACAGGATCCACACGACGAATCAAACTAATTAATCAAAACGAATATAAACGAAAGGTAAATAAAAAAGACGGTTGAGGAAAGGATAAGAGCTTACTAATTTGATTGGAGAAAGGAAGGAGCCGCCTGAGAAATCGGAAGGGAAGAAGAGAAAAGAAGGGGAGCGTTGCGTTGTGAGTTAAATTGATGTAGTGTGAAGAAAGAGAGCTCCGATCGTCAACTGAGGGACAACTTCGATCGCCGATCAGATCATACGGGAGCACGACGAGAGAGAGAGCTATGATCGCCGATCAGATCAGAGGCAGTGTGACAAGAGAGTGCTTCGGTCGCCAATCGAGGGAGAGCTTCGATCACCGATCAGATCAGACAAAGCACGACGAGAGAGCGCTCTGCTTGTCAGGTAGCACGATGGGGGAGAGAGCTTCGATCGTCGAGAATGTCATATCAGCGTGACGAGATGTAGAGCTCCAACAGATTCGATGAGAATCAATCATAGAAGAGAATGCTCCATGAGAGGAGGGAGAGGGAGAGGGAGATCATAGTGAAAGAGGAGAAAACGGCGGAGACAGAGAGAAAAAATGAAAGGTACGGAGGAAAATATGTTAATGTTAATGTTTATGAGCTTAAAATATGCGACATTAATTATTCAAAATTAAATCTGGCCCTATTTCCACAAAATGAATTGCCGAGTGATATTGCAACGAAACTAAAAGCTCAAATAATTAAATTTGAGTTTTTTGTGTTTTAGAAAATCTTAAATGATATTGCAACAAAAAATTTATTGTATTTTTGTTTATTTTTTGCAACAATAAGATTTGTTAAAATTCATTTTATCACAACTAACAATTTGTTGAAAAAGTATACTTTAATTACCACAAATTTTTTTGTTGCATCAATATTACATGTCACCACAAGTTTTGTTTTCATTGCAATAATTTGTATTAATTCAACAAATTTAATAATTGTTGTAATAAATTTGTCGTAATAACTCGTTTTTGGTGTAGTGTACAGATTTTTTTTTAAAAAAAAAATCGCTTAGAACACTAAATTTTTTCATAGTATTTCAATTTTTAAGACATATGAAACATAGCAAAACTCTTTCAAATCAAATTATTAAATAGAAAGTTTCACGAAAAGTGCGCTAATTTGTATCTGAATAGTCTTATTATGACAATTCTTCAGTCTATAATTTAGAACATGTCGGTGATCTTTGCTTTCTAATATAAAAAATATATAATGACAAAAGTGGCGTCCCTCTACTTACATAGTTACATATATATAAAATAAGGAAAATGTTCCGTAGATTCCAACATAGATACCGTCATCGATATCCACTGGACACGTCCAGTTGAATTAATTCCGACGAAAATTTGTTTTACTTATGATGCATATTGTTTTTGTTATTATGCATGTTGTTTTTGTTATTGTGCATTTAATAACATGCATAACAGTCAAATATTTATGATTTATATGCTAAGTTTATTATGTTTTTTTGTTCTACTTATGATTTATTATGAAAATTTGTTTTACTTATGATGCAACTTGTTTTAGTTATTATGCATTTTGATTTTGTTATTGTGCATCTAATAACATGCATAACAGTCAAATACTTATGATTTATATGCTAAATTCATTATGTTATTTTGTTATATTTATGATTTATTATGTTTTCGTTATTATGCATGATGTTTTTGTTATTATGCATGTTATTTGTATTATTTTGCATGTTATTTACTTGCATAATAACAAAAAATAACATGCACAATAACAAAAACAACATGCATAATAATTAGAACAATTTTTCAAAATAAATGCAACAGGATTCGTCCAGTCCGCATCGATGAGCGTAGTGACATTCGTTTTCAGTGGAGCGTCCGATCAATTATATGCATAATAACAAAAACAATATGCATAATACAAAAAAAACAACATGCATAATAAAAAACAACATACAAACTGAACAACTAGACCTATCATATTGGTATCGATAGATGTATCAATGAAGATATCGATATATCAGCTCTCATAAAATAAAGGTCGAAAATGAATGTTCCAAATGTGATAGATAGTAGAACTCGCAAAAAAAGGATAAAATTAATGAAAATAGCAAATTATTGTTTTTGGCAATAACTTTTTTAGCAAAAGACAGCAGAATGAAAAACAAATTAAGAACTTATTCTTGGTGGTGAAGGAACAAAACAACTTGAAACACGGTACGGGGGCAAACAATGTTGGAGACAAAACTACAATTTCTATTATCTTTGAAATAAATAAATGAAAACAGAAACTGCATGCAATGAATGAATGCAATCAGTCTGCCGTTGCTTTCCCTCTCACACTCAGAAGTCAGAGAAACACAAACACATTTAAGCCATCTCTATCTCTTAGCCCAAGGCCTTGTAACTTGTAACTTGTAACCCTCTAACATCAATACATCATACAACATACAAAAAAGAGACGTAACTAAAACCTTCTCTGATCCTCTATATAAACCCAAACCCTCTGCTCTCCTCTTCGCTTCCTTCTTCTCCCAATACTAATCTTTCATCTTTCGTGCTCTTTCAACTATGATGAATGGCAGGGGAACCAGATACCCCTTTACACCTTCACAATGGCAAGAACTAGAGCACCAGGCTCTGATATACAAGTACATGGCATCTGGCATTCCTATTCCCTCTGATCTCATTATCCCCATTAGGAGAAGCTTGCTACTGGATGCCTCTCTCACCTCCCCTTCTTTAGGCTTCTCTTCTCAACCTACATGTAAGCTTCCCCTTTTTAAGTTCTCCCCCTTCATGTCCTTAATTTTAATCACCATATTGTGCTACATCTTCCTTCCTATTTTCTTTCCTGTTCTATCTCCTTTTACTTATGAGTCTGTGCCATACATCATATATTAGATTTTTAAAGAATATTTATTACGCGACTTTTTGTTGTAATGTTTCCGAAATAATATTTTTTTCAAGTAAATCAATAGATCCTAATTAAAAATAATGGGAAAGCTCCAACCTACAAACACAAAGAAAAAAAAATAAAAAGATAATAGTTGAGGTTTTGAACTGACAGTGGCAAGTGATATTCATCACATTGTACATCTTACTTTCTTAGTTTGCAAATAATACAATGGTACAACTAGCGATCATGTTCTAACAGAATGGTATGAAATTAATCCAGTGGGATGGGGATGCTACCAAATGGGGTTTTCGCGTAAGGCAGAGGATCCAGAGCCCGGGAGGTGCAGACGTACCGATGGAAAGAAATGGCGGTGCTCCAAGGAGGCGTATCCCGACTCGAAATACTGCGAGAAGCACATGCACCGAGGCAAGAACCGTTCAAGAAAGCCTGTGGAAATGCCCTTGGCCTCGCCAAATGCTAGCACTCACCAGAGCCCATCTTCGGTCTCGTCGGCCTACTCGGCTTCTAGAACCTCCTCTTCTCCTTATGCCTCGTCTCTGTCGATGTCAACACCTCAGCCCTACAATCACATTCTTTACCAGAACCAGATCAACTCTTCTTCCTCTTCTTCACATTTCAACAATGCTTCCTCCTATTACTCCTCAGACAGAGACTACAGGTGTTTTTTAGTGTTTATTCTTTGACTAGCTATTTGTTTCTTTTTCTGTCATTTTTAAAATTATTTTTCTGGTTTTATTTCTTTGTTCCACAAACATACCTTACCAAAATTCAAAATATCTATTGAAACCCAGAAAATGAGAAATATCTCGTGCATCCTTTTGTTGTTTATTCATTTAATGATAGAAGTACAAGAACATATTTATTCTTAGTTTCTTACCATTAAGAGTGTAACGCTCACCTTTTTGTGGGCTGGTGAAAAAATAAATAGGACATTTTGCAGGGTTAGACGGGAAGAAGAATCTCTTCTTTGCTTCTTCTCTGTTCTTACTTTTTCTCTGGGGATGTATAATATTATAATAACAGGTACACACATGGGGGACTGAGAGAACTGGAGGAGCAGCAACCTTTCTACACAGAGAACTTGACTGGAGAAAGAGACAGTTCGTGGCAGTTCAGGGCTCTCCCTTTTGGTGAAACAACAAAGCACTCTGGTACCAGTAATACTGATCCCATGCAACACCACCAGCAAAGCACCGCCTACGTCCCTTTCACCACCTCCAGTCTCTTCTCCAGTCGAGACGATGCCGAAGAGAAGCAGCGCAGCCAGCACTGCTTCCTCTTAGGAGCTGATCTCAAACTGGAGAAACCGGGTAGGGAACCCGAGGGAGACAAGCCGCTGCGCCATTTCTTTGACGAGTGGCCTCGGAAAAAGGATACATGGATGGATTTGGAAGAGGTTTATTCCAAGACCCAGCTCTCTATTTCCATCCCTATGTCTCACCATGACTTCAATGGTTTGTTTTTGTTTTGTTTTGTTTTTTGTTGTAGGAAAACATATATTTTCAAAATAAAAGAGTTTTGTAACTTGTATAGCTAGCTCTTGTTTTATGTAATCTCTAATTGTTATTATTTTTTCTTGGTGCAGATAACTGAGTCTGGATGATGATTTGGAAGACTTAGAAGGAAATATTACTGCAAATGCAAATTTGTTTGTTTGCTTGTTGGTTTTAGTTTGTTTGTTTTAGGCTTTTTTAATTTTTACTCCTTTTTTTTCATTTAGAGGCACTTTAAATTTATAGGATTCTCTAGTTTTGTTGCACCGACCAAGGTGAGTGATACCTGAATCAGAGGATCCTTCCATATTATGTTTATTTATTATCCTTTATAATAATGTTTTTATTTCTATTTACTGGTTGGCAGCTTGTTTTTGTTTATTTGGCAATTATAATATCTATTTTTCTTTTTCTTTTTTGCGTGTCAAGGTGTCAATGCATGTTGGAGGTTGTGTTGGTGATACTTGGTCACATCAGTCGATGCTAACAACTTACTTTAGCCACATGCGCTTTAAATATGAAATTAGAACAAAATAATAAACTAAATTTCAAACTATTCAAACGCACTGCCTCTGCCTCTCATGAGAAAGTAACATGTGTCGGCATACCAAATTATACCAACTTAAAACAAAATATTGCAAAGTTGTTGCATGAATCAAGTACTAAATATATAGAATAGGTCAATAGGGATTATTAACATTTAATACCTATTAGCATGTCATGCATGGCAAACAAAGGTTCACACGACCAGGTTGAGTCCATATTACTTGGGCCCACCGCATTAAATAAGGTTCGTACAGAGTCAGAGTCAGAGCTATTGAAATCTTTGGTCGCATCTGTCGTCTCTTTTTCTCTCTGGTAGACTGGTACTCAGACTGAGACAGACTGTGTGCTTCAAATTTTGAATAAATATTATTCTACCATATTAACAGAAAAGCGCCAGGTTTGGTGCAAGGCAAACTAATTTTTTATAAGCTGTGATTTTTTAGTTTAATCAGTACCTTGGTGCAAAACTTGGTGCATTCCTTGTTTTACGTTGTCTCAGAAACTATATCGCAACAGTTGGTTCGTAATAATCGACGATTATTTAGTAAGAAATATTGTGTTATCTCGTATATTAAATTTCTTATTTTTTTTGTTAATATTCTTTTATTCGATTTATTAATTTTTTAGACACTAACAACTAGGACTATATAATCTTTGAACAAGATGATTTTAACTATCGACAAATCTCTTTTTCTATATATAGCAGTGACATTTTCTTTAACATTTAATAGATAGGTTGATTATATGTCTGTACTTTGGACCTTTCAATAATTTCTTCGATATATTATCAGTACAAATTTATCCAGTACATTATTGAAATAATTAATAATTTCCAACAAAAAGTATGTATATATTTGCGTGATTACCTTTCAATACACAATACTGTCAATACATACAGCATTGGCCTTTTTGTTTTGTTTTTTTTAATACAGACCGAATTTGCAGGGAGATTTTATTGCAGGCCTTCGTTGTTAAGGTATCTCATCTCATCTCATCTCATGTGACTTCACTACTTTTCATCACAAAAATTAATTTTGAGAAAATCAATGACTTTTAGGATAAAAGGCTGTCAAGGGACCCACTACTCTAACACGTGCCGTGTCACGCCTGAGCCGACTTTTTTTCTTAGAATTTTGTCTCCATTTTGTTGATAAACAGATAAAGGTCGTCTTAACATTTTCATTATTGATATTTCAGATGTTTATGATTACATTTATATACAGTTTATTCGTACGAGTTATTATAGGATTCCGAAGGGATGTAGCTTTGAGTAATAATCAAAACCAGATCCTACATGTTATGATGTCGCATTAGATTGGGTTCGTATCTACTGTTCTTTTGAAAACGGACCGTCCAAATTTTAACTGTAGAGTACTGATTTTATACATGTGATAAATCTGATCCGTCAATTAAAAACGAACCGTTCAGAATTAAAGAGAATAAGATCAGCGGATTTGAATTCCATTGGATTAGAATTAGATTTCGATAAAAACAAAATTAGGCATGCATACTTAATAAAGGCTTTCTCAGAACAGAATAGAACAGAGAGAGAGAGAGAGAATTGATTGTAATCAAATGTTATTCAGCATGTATTGCAATGCTTGAGGACATCCTTATATATAGTTGTATGCTATACATCAGTAGTACAGTAATTAAACTCCTAACTACAAATCTGTTACAGAATGCGCAGATATTCTGTGGCTTGGTGTGACAGTGAGTGTATCTCTATACACCTCCCTCAAGCCAGTGTTGGTAAGGCCACATTTAGCTTGTTCCCAAATCCTTGAAACTGTGGCAAAGGTAGAGGTTTTGTCAATACATCCGCAATTTGATCCTTCGAGCATAAAAACTTCACTTGAATCTGATTAGAGGCAACTTTCTCTCGAACAAAATGATAATCTATTTCAATATGTTCGGTGCGTGCATGAAACATTGGGTTCAAGGTCAAGAACGTTGAACCAATATTGTCACACCAAAGGATGGGTACAGAGGTGTCAGAAGGAAGAATTTCATGAAGCAAATACTGAAGCCATAGTATTTGGTGCATGTTAGTGCAAGTCTCCGATATTCAGCTTCTGTGCTCGACCGAGAGACAGTAGGTTGTTTCTTCGAGCACCAAGACACCAAATTTGATCCTAGATAAAGATAGAACCCCGAAGTGGATCGACGATCATTCACATTACAAGCCCAGTCAGAGTCTAGATTTTATACTGGTGATAAATCTGATACGTTAATTGAAAACAAACTGCTCAGATTAAAAGAGATAAGAGCAGCTGATCTGAATTTCATTAGATTAGAATTAGGTTTAGATAAAAACAAAATTAATACTACAATTGGGTTATAATTTAAATAGATAACTTGTTTTTCCATCAATGATAAATTCTTTGGAATGCATACTTAAAACCCTAATTAACAAGCAAGTATTTACTTGATTTTGTCACACCGTAAGATTGAAGAAAGTTTCTAACAAATAGGAAGAAATTTCAAGCGAGAAATGAATCCAATGGATGCATGTTCCATTGCATCAAACACTATAGCAAATTCTCTTCAGTGTAAGAATAATGTTGCATTACAACTGCTTGTGACAGCACATCTGGTCCTGTTTTTATCTAAATCACTATCTAAATATAATTTGATACTTCTAAAAAATATTCAACCAAACATCTCTCAAAAAATTTGAAAATTATTCTATTAAACTTGATTCTTCAACTTAATTATTAATTTATTAGTGTAAAATAATACAAGTCGTCAGAGCTTATGAAGTCCAGCTACGTTTCAACAGAAAATTTTTATATAAAAAATAATAAGCAAAAGCTTAGGTACACTAGATATGTGCTTTCTAACTATTTCACTTAATCTCTATTGTTTGATTGAAATTTATGATGTAAATTTCAATGCAATCAAATGATATAAATTGAGTGAAGTACTTAAAAATCACCTCAGTTTTTTCCAAAATAATATGATGAACTAAATATGTATAAAATTATCAAAAGAAATTTCGGATCTAAGATGTACGGGATGGTACTCCCGCGCCTTGACAAGTGTGATCCCATCAATTAGTACGAAAAAGCAAAGAAAAGAAATTTGTAGAGGTGCCAGAACCTGATTCGACTCAAGAAACTCGCTCGATCTGATTCGATCTGAACTCGACTAAACTCGATATTTTGATAAAGTCAAACTACCTGATCCCGACTCAAGATGATCCGTAATCCAAGACGAAGCGACACATGAGCGACCTGAGCCCGATCCGACCCGACCCGAGACGACCCATAACTCGAGATGGCGCGACACATGAGGACCCAAGCCCGACCCGACCCGACCCGTAGCCCGAGATTGAGTGACACATTAGGACCCAAATCCGACCCGACCCGACATGATACAACCTATAAATTGATCTAATCCTATCTTGCTCACATCATAATCTAATTTTACTAACAAATTAACATCAGAGAAAATCAAGATTTACTAACACAATTTAATAACGTGACCAGATCTTGTCCGATTGAACTTAAAACTCAAAATAATACTTGAAAGCTATCGGTGCCACCCGACCTGATCTCGCCCGACTCGACCCAAGACCCGAAAGTTGTCGATGCAGCCCGACCTGAAACCCGACCCTGTCTCGCCCGACCCGACCCGTCACCCGAAAAAGACCGACACGACCGACCCGACCAATGACCCGAAAGTTGTCGACACATGACGACCTGAAATCCGACCTGACCTCACCCAACTCAACCCCAACCCGACTATTGTAAACAGTCAAACTGACCCGACCCGACCCGACCCGACCCGATTAAGTATCATCATAAATTGATCCGCTTGTTAATTTATAGGACTATTTGGCTCAAATAACACTTTTTTAGGTCCTTCCGGTAAAATGTACCTTATAGTTTTCTCGCAACAATTAAAAGAGTCAGAAGTATATATAAACAAGCTCTGGATCTTGTGCAATGGGTCAGGGTTTAAACCTAATTTAATGCAAACAAATCAGGGATCTAGCATAAAATATAATTTGCACGTGAGGGGTGAGCTCATACTCTGTTACTTTTTTGTTGGCTCCTAAGATTCCTGTCTCAGTTACGTTATTTGACTGGCCTATCTGATCAATTTGAAATACTATAAAGTTTAAAAGCTTTGGTCGTGCAATTTGATAAGTTCTTTCTGTCAGTGTTTTTTCAGTGTTTTGAACAGCTATTAGTTCGGAAAAAAAAAGAAACTATTAGTAACTTGTTGAAACTAAGAGAAGTATTTGTTCTGTTTGCTTTCTTGATTACACAAGATATTGATGGAAAATATAAGTTCAAAAACAAATAAAAATATATCACTGGATAATATAATATGCCTGGAAAGTACAAAGTATTGTAATATTTTAGTATGTTGACAGAAGATCATCTGTCATGGATGTATGGTCTGCAAATCTGAACAACTTTGAAAACAAGCTCAGATCAAACCATTGTTTTTGGTTTCTTTTGGTGTCAGTAACTTGTTCTTAGATCATAAACTGGTATATAGACAAAGTAATTTAGTATAGTTAACTGCATATGCTCTGTCTAGTGCAGATCCTCTCGAGTTTAAACCATTTTATATATATAATCTCTTGCGGTGTTTGGTTGAGAACTGACCCACCATGCAAATTTGATATCCATTTAATTTAATTGGTCGGCACTAGATTTTTATGTTTAATTAGTTTGTTAGCTACCGTAGTCAATATATATAGATGAGGCTTCACCTAGATATATTTTATATTCGTGTATATGTTGATATGTCACCAGTCTCACTTAACGAAATTCCTTTTGTACTTTTTTTAATGAAATGCAGGTGGCAATAAGTTCCCCATTTATTTTGATGGAAAGTAACCAGAAGAAATCAATGTCTTTTTCGTGTGTCCGAAAGCGGCTATAATCTCATGACATGATTCATTTTACTGATTTTTTTTCGTTACTCCGTGCATTAGAGAGAGAACATAAATAATTTATAATTGTTCTTATTTTACCGAAATTCATATTTTAAAAAAAATTAAGTCGAACTTCTGCTTCTGCTTCTGCTTCCATGGGCTAGCCCACACAATGATCCGGTAAAATGTTTACACACATTGGGCCAGGCAACTGCACAAAACACGACGAAGAGAAAAGGATTCATTCAATGAGTTGGCGTTGCCGCGTTGGGTTGTTTTTATATTTGTTAAAGGTTGTTCTGATCCAACCCAAATATGAAAATATGAAAATTACTGGGCTGTTGTAAGAAAATATGAAAATGGGCCTAAAGAAATTAATTACGGGGGCCTGTGAACTATCTTTGGGCCTATGAAGATTTCGGACCTGGATCTATTTTAAGATCCGCTTAATTCATATTTTACATCCTATAGTATATTATAGTATATAGTATAGTATAGTATAGTATAATTTTCTTCATTCCTCCTCGCATATTTAATATTTTCCTTCTAAGTTTGTGTGGCTTGCGCGCTGTGTCATGAGTTCGCCTAGATCAGCGGAGTCTCCCTCCTCCGATCGGAAAGGTTTACCTTCTCTTTGGTTTTCTTTCTCCCGGTTTCTCTCTCTCTCTCTCTCTCTCTCTCTCTCTCTCTTCTAATTTGATTCGTGTACATCGTTTTCTTTACTCCCTCTTTAAACGAGCTGATTTTGTTTTTCTTTTTCCGTGTAGTTGTGGTGCACCTGAGAGCAACTGGCGATGCCCCTATCCTTAAGCAATCCAAGTTCAAGGTATTGATGATATGATTTTTTGGTGAATTTAGTTAATTATATTTTGGGTGGTTCATGTCCTTGTTAACTTAAAGCAATTTGTGAAATAAACCTCTAATTCTACACATATTCAAAGGATATGTTCAGATGTTACTGGCACCTAAAGGGTTTCAGTACTACCTGTGGATATTTATTCCATACCAGTAGTAGCATGGTGACCACATTGTTACCCAGTTTTCCCAATTACACAACAAAATTGAAACAAACAAATGATTCAAATTGGTAAGACGTCAGAAAAGAAAGATTCTATCGCGCCTACCCGCAAACAAGCACCGACTCAGCTCCCTGCACTTCCTCTATTGGTCTTTGTCTCCAGTTGTGCGAAAGCCGGGTTAGCTATAGAATGAGTGAACCCTGAGAAAAGTCACCCTTGAACTTTAGCAAGACATTAGGTAACTTGCTCCCCAATTTGTTGTGGATTCTATGCTGTTTAGTTGATTCTGGTTTTGCTCTGGACTTGACTGATATGTAAGCTAATCTTCCACCATATCACCAACGAATCTTGTACGAATTTGACCTTTTTTAGCAAATTATTACAAGTACAATAGATGTATTCATTTGGCTGATATTTCCTCTAAAGTTAGTTCTTACTTGAGTTTATTTAATAGCTTTGGTTCCTTGTTAGTTCTATTAGACTGTGTAATTATTATGATTTACCTTAAAAACACTTTACGTATGGTACACAATCTGTTGGCCTTCTTTATGGATGAATGAGGCACGTTTTTTCTCTCTCTTATGACGGGGTAATTAACTCTAATTGTTTATTTCTCTGTTTGTTTCTTTTAGATAGCTGGGAGCGATAAGTTCTTGAAGGTTATTGAATTTCTAAGGCGCCAACTTCACAGAGACACTCTGGTATCTTTTGTCATTTTATTCCATTTTTTTGTTATTTGAATCACAACTTTCTATGTATTTATTTCTGTTCTTTTCTTTCTTGTTTGATAGTTCGTATATGTCAATAGTGCATTCTCGCCAAATCCAGATGAGTTGGTGATCGACTTGTACAATGTAAGTAATGTGTCTTTTTGTCTGTGTGATAGAAAATGAAACCAATCTGGAATTGTACCTGCCAGTACACATAAACTTTACTGGTATCATGTTATGCAGTATCGCTAAAAGGTGCAGCCTGGTGCATGTAGCTCCTGCTTGCGTGGTGTCTGGGGAAGGGTCGGACCACTTTGGGGTCTTTGTACGCAGTCTTTCCCTGCATTTCTGCAAGAGACTGTTTGCACAACTTGAACCCGTGACCTCTTGGTCACAAAATCTTAAATAAGCACACTAGACTGGGGAAAAAATATAGATTTTTGGCATCTGATTTGACGGTGTGGTTGTTGGGTTTGGTGCCGATATACATAAGTACATTTGGCCATTGTTTAGTTCCTAACATGTGCTGTTGCTATACTCATTATGGGGCTTGGTGTTGATACATTTAGGTACAGTTGGCCATTTGTTTACCAAAAAGTGCTGCTGCTATACTGGTAGCAACCACAACTAATTTGGCACAAGGCACCAAAATATTGTGTTATTCTATGCTGGTATCAAACATAGCATCTTAGAATAGACAGGAATCCTATGGTTGGGATCGAAATTCAGATAAAGTTTTCTACCAGTAAAATACTGATATGCTAAATCCTATGGAATTGACAGAATTTTGGTTTTGACGGCAAATTGGTGGTAAATTATGCTTCTTCAATGGCTTGGGGCTAGAATGTTGATAGTGGGATTGTCTCATCTTTCAAATTAATATGGATATCCAATGTTCTGTAAAGCTTTGTTCTTTCAATTTCCATTTTATTTGAAGCTTAGGTAGTTGTATGTAACTTTTGTTCTTTATTACTTGTTTTTCCTGTATTTGGAAATTTCTCTGTTATTCAAGACAAAAACAGAAACAAAAACACAAATTCACACAAGGAAAACTTTATCCCAAGTTGTATGGAATTGTGGATATGCTTAGAAAAGTAAAATGGCAATTATGGTACTAATGATTAATGAAGCGTGCCGGACTCAGCAAACTTCTACAATTCTGTATTCTACTGTTACATTCTGTGTAAAACGTATAGAAATCTACAATATTTTTTGCAATTGCTCCATGAATCTTTCAAATGCTAAGGAGAAATGTTGTCCGATTTTTCTCAAATGCTAGATTGCAACTATCGTATGTTCATTAATGAGACAAATCAGTATGTTCATTAATGAGACAAATCATTCAAAGAGTGAGTTAAAATGGTTGATCAGCCAAAAATCTGATGTGGAACTCTTGATAATCCAAGGTTGAAACCAAAAATGACCTGAGAATAATTTGTTATTTTCATATGGATCACCGAAGAATGTGGATGTATGAAATACTAAATCGAACTTCAAATGAATACTTGGCAAGAATTACAGAATTTGCAGAATGTGCTCGAATAAATATGTAATCGAAGGGTGAAATGTCACGTGCTTGTTCTGGTGTGTATTGTCGAAACTTGGTGAGGTTTCGATGTGTCAAAAACGTTACAAACCATATAACCAGACATGAATTTACAACAGTACGCTAGTTGGGTATGGCATGAAGAACTTGTCAAAGAATCAGTGAATGTCAGAACGAGTCATAATGTATTAGATCAGGAAACAGTATGGAGTAAAAATTTAGAAAATTTATATTCAAAAAAAAATGTAAGAGGCGAAGGAGGGTTCATAATGTACAAATTACAAAAATTGTAGATGATCCTTTGGATGAAATGATGAATGGTGTTGATGATGATTGTGTTTATATTTCTGAAATTTTGGACACTATTTTTTAAAGAATGTAACATGCTGTTATTTTTCGATTGCACCAAATTTACTAAAATAATTGTTATTTTTAAATTGTTTAACCTGAAAGCCAAAAACGGGTGGAGCGATAAAAATTTTACATCTTTATTAAAACTTTTAGAAGACAAACTGATGGAAAAAACGAGTTACCGAATTTGAATTACAGAGGAAAAAACTGTTATATCCTTTGAATTTGGAAGTATAAAGAATTAATGTGTGTCCGAACGACTGCATACTTTATCGAGGAAATGAGTACAGTGCTCTGGACAAATGCCTAAAGTGTAGTTCATCACGGTATGAACTAAGGAATAATGAGGTCGAAAAAGGAAAAAAAAACAACCACCAACATGAGAGCATTGGTGAGGCAGTTCGTGCCTTGCCAAAGAGAGAGTTGGAAAAGTGGAAAAACACACAAAAGATGTCCTTTGAGACAGTATTAAGGTGAGAATCCTACTAACATATGTGATATAACCCGATATATGTTTGTGTTTCAAAACTTATTCCTTGTTGTTTCTTACAGAAAGAATGGAACATAAAAGATGATACTCATAAGTCGAGGACTCATAAAAAGATGAATGAAATGTGGCGGTCTTGGAGGGTCAGATTGAGGAGAGTACATCACCGAGGCTGGTCCTGACACTCCGACAAATGTCTAGGAGCATGAAAAAAGCATAAAAAAGAGCAATGGGAGATCTTCTTATACTATTGTACGAGTGAAAACTTCGTGGTATTTATGTTTTTTTTTTCTTTTATGATTTTAGCCCTCACTTTCAACGTACTTATGTTTTTTCTTTTGCAAACAAAAAATGAGGGAGCAGGCGAAAGTGAACGTGAGGAAGAATATACATCCACACTTTTCGAGCTCAGGTGGTTTGAGGATCGCAATGAAGAAGTGGACGCCTAATGATATTATATCAACCGTGATATGCTCATCCCCGATCAACACTTTAGGCAATGAAAGGAGCCAAAATTGGGTGCAACTAAGAACAAAAAAGAACTCAGAGACGAGAATCCATGAAGTTCGGATCGATATGGCGCATGTTATTACATGGATGGCACGTTCTTTTTCTCTAAATTTCTAAGTATTTATTTTTTATCCTTATGGTCCTATTCTAATATTTTTTTTTTCAATTGACATGAGGAGAAAGTTGCGGAAGTACTTGCTGGGACATTTCAAGATAATTGGTACCATGATGTCCTAAAAGCTACATTAGCGAAACCCGAGCATCCGGGTAGGATGAGAGGTTACTTCATCTATGCCGGTGTTAAGGATGTCTACGTGATATGAAAGAGGAGGAAGACGTCTCACGCGAAGTGCGTCAATTTGGAAGAGCACCAAATTGTTAAAGACATGTTGTCAGCTCTTGAATTCCGGCTTCAGGCAGTTCTTCAAGGCAAAGTCCTCGAGCAAGACTCTCCTCAAAGTATTCATGGTAGGAGAAAAGTTAGCTCCAATGCCCCAGATCCACTACCGCTTGTTATGCTTCAGGTACACTCGTAACATTTCTTTTAAAATATTATTATTTTTTATTTATTAGGGTTATTCTTAAGTTTTTTTATTAATTTCTAAATATATGTTGTTCTTTTCTATTTAAGAAACTCATGAACTGTAAGATGTTCAAGCAATATCGTAGCGATGAGCCTATACAACTCATAAGGTACATGTGGATTCTTCCCTCTACTCCCGGTCAGTTAGTGCATGGTGTACCCCTCGCCGGTGATACATAGTCTTGGATGAAGTGCACGAGAACATTCGTCACACGACTCTTCCTATTGCTCCTTCGGGCGAGGAAGATGTATATTGTGTTGAGTTTGTCGGGAGTTTACTATGGTGACCTGCAAGTTTGGTAGAGGTGGTAAAGGCGCTCGATCTCGACCGAGTAATTTTGATTCACAATTTATCGCTAATAACTTGGCTAATAAATAATTTATACGTTTGATTTCTATTTTCAGTAAGTGCAGGACATAACACTGAATGCAAAGTAAAAGGACGCCATGTTGGAGTAAAAGTTGGCCAAGTTGAGGCAAAAGAAGGTCGAGCCTAAGCAAAATGAGACTGCAGAGACACAAAAGGAACCGGTGTCAACTGCACTGTCAGGAGTTTGCAAGAAGCAGCTCCTAAACTCTGCAACATTGGAAAGGCTCGGCGAATAATCAAAATATTTGTACAATGTGCTTATGACCCAACACGACGTGCCAATGGGCTTTCATCTCGGCTCCTAGTCTTTGTTCAATAGTATAAACTTTGGTGACAGTCTCGCCTGGTTGACACTTGAATAAATCATTTAGATGTTGAGTGACACTAAACTCGGTGTCTTAATGCTACGGGTTTTCTGCATGTAAGCCTTTATGTACTTATCATTTTTCTAATAATTAAGTAACATGATATTCAATTTTGATATACATGCAAGATTTGTGAAAACGACCTTAAGAGTATTGCGTTTCATTCGACTTTCCTATTTTCTGACCCTATGGTGTGTGTGCAACATTTACCCTAAAACAAGATTTCGAAAGTGTTTCGTCGTACATCACCATATTCATGAACAAAGTCCAAGATCCTTCATCCTTCATCTTTCTACCATATCTTGAGAGGTAAGAACAATAAATCCCAAATTGCATAAGCTCTGCTATATATTAAGCACCTATGTTGCCCTGATCCGGCAACAATCCAGATTATCAATTTTCGGATTGAATAATAATCGTCGGATCTCATGTCCTTATTCTGGTATGGTTGAGATTGACTCATCTAATTCTACTCTTCAACACATATATCTATTGTAACCTCTGCCACATATTATCATATCTCTAAATGGAAATTATAATAATTTCTCATTCAATGTAATTAATGTGATTATTCGCTCTCATTATTTTACTTTCCTAACTTACATTTTTTTTCTTCTGTTGAGTGTATCAATAGCGATTTTAAAAGCTGCTAATTATTAAAAATAATCTTTTGATTCTTTTTTCAGGTATGTTTCCATTGGAGGTTAAATTTGACCCGTAGCTACGCACATGCACGATACTAGTCTTTTCTTATATATGCTCAATATATTCAGTATATGCCATTTTTATTTTTGGCTTAACTGTAGGGATCATTGGTATCTTCTTGTGATGCAAATCTCCACGGCGACAGGTTGGGTTGTCGATTCTATGAATCGCATATGTTCTGTGGATCGCATCTCAATGCACCCACTCGAGATATTTCTTTTTTAAATACGTTAGTAGTTGTCTTTTTTTTCAACTCATTCAATACATACACAATAATTAACAACACGTGCTAACTTCTATTTGTTGCAGAGCACTTCGGACACGTTACATGTGCTATAGGGTGAATAAGAAAGACACATATTTCAAGATGGGCAGATATCAAAGTACGCAATTTGAACATAATGAATTCAATTTGGTTATTTAGGGTTTATGATTTACAATAATCAATCAGTATTTAAATGATTTGTTATTTATAATATTTTTAGGGTCCAAAACAACCCGGAGGTTTGGAATGCGACTATTACGTCATGCAGGCTATGCAGCATATAATGAATGCCATTATTCATACCAACGAAATGTCGAAGGTATGAAATCAACTTTTGAATTTCTTTGTTCATTTGATTGTTCATAAAAAATATTAAAAATAATCTTTCTTTTTTTATACAGGAAATTGGAGCATATACAAAGGAAGACATGAAACGGTTGAAAGAATCAATTTGTGGAACCAGTTGATAGAGAACAACAAGCGGGAATTTTATTTTGTTTATTAGGTGTAATTATGAATTTATGTAATTGAATATAAATTGTGTAACTTTGTAAATGATTTTGTAACTTTGAATGATTTTGTAGTTGTGTCGTGAAAATATATATGTGATTGATTCGCACTAGGTAGCTGGGCTAATTAATTTGCACTGATCTGGGCCGAAGTCTGGGTATACAGGGACTATTCAAGGATCAATTTACGACTGACAATACATGGCCATCCATAGAAAGTCCCTGTATCACGCAAAATAGAATAATACATTTATCAATGAATATTAATTTAATGTCGATATTAGCTGCAAATTTAAAAAAATAATAGAGTATTTATCACCGGTGTTTAATAACCATCCGATGATAAATGTGACTCTATCACCAGATCGATGTCTGTT
>CAXKVX010002195.1:0-78556 GCA_964058865.1 Eleocharis quinqueflora
CGTTGCTATAAAGCTCTCTTTAAAAATTGAATGCTTGGTAACAATTGCAATACAAATTTCAACATTTAATATTGATTGTTTCAAATTTTTTTTTTGAGGAAAGTAGGCGTAGTACCTACTTACTGATTTCATTAAAAAAGAAAAATGTTTATTACATGTACATGATTTTATTTGGATGGAAAAAAGAAGAAAACATGGAAACAAAACTAAGCAAAACTTGGTTTTAGCAGGAGGCTAGCCATTTGGTGGTGTCGATGTTTATTTCCATCTGTAGTGAGGCTATGGGTTGGTGCAAATCAGAGAAGAGGCGTCGGTTGCGTTCTTTCCAAATATACCATAATGTAGTCGCGAGTGTGGAGTCCCATTGTTTTGCTGTTGTGGAAGTGAGATTTGCCCTGTTTTTGTTCCAAAACGAGGCGATGTCTTCATTTGGATCGAAAGCTAACCACGGTGCTACCGCCGTTCAAGTTGCGACTGTGAAGTTGCCGTGGGGTACCTCCTCTACGTTGTAAAATTTCCATGGTATTTATTTTGTTTTTGAGTAATGTCCATATGAAAATTTTTACTTTTAGGAGAGATTTAGTGCTCCAAAGCAACGGGGATATTCTTGAGATTATTCCTGGGTTGATGAGGAAGTTATATGCCGTTCGAGATGTATAATGGCCAGTAGATGACCAGTTCCATGTTATGTTTCCGTTATCCTGGTTTTGTGTGGAGGTTTTGAAGATGGGTATGAGGGATATAATGTCTCTCAAAAAGAAGGATGGTATGGTGCGTAGGGTCTCCATTATTACTTGATCTGAAAGTTGTGGCAAATTGTAGTGCGTATGAGCAAGCGATACAAATGATGTGTTTTTGTGGGAGTATAGTTGCCAGAGCCATTTAAGTAGGAGAGAAGTGTTTAGGGTTTTGGTATCTAGTATCCTGAGGCCCTTGTGATTTTTTGGAAGGCAGACAGTTGACCAATTGACTAGGCATCCCCCTCTTGCCGGTGTATCCTGACCTTTCTAGAAAAACTTCATTTTTGTTCTTTCCAGATGTGATGTTAGCCATTTCGGAAGGCGAAATGCTTGCTTGTTTCAAATCTTTAGCAGTCATTTTCTATAACACCCTGCTACATTCAATATTAAAGATTTTTTAATCGATATAATAACTCAAAATTCTAAACGTAGAAAAAGACATTTGCAATTTCAAACATACGCACACGAAACAAAAAAATAAGATTCATTCAATATTAATTTTTTTTAACTGATATAAAAGCTCAAAATTTGAGCAACGTAAAAAAAGACATTTGCAGTTTTAGTCATACGCACACAAAACAGAAAATATGATCCATTCGATATTAATTTTTTTTAAACCGATATAATAGCTCAAAATTTTAATGATGAGCAACGTAAAAAAAAGACATTTGCAATTTTAAACATTCACGCGAAACAGAAAAAAGAATCAAAAGGACACTATTAAGTATTAATTTACACTTCGAAAGTCGCATCTATTCTATCAAGATCGGATACAGACTACATCAGTTTAAGACTTCAATAAGGATATGCCAATTGAAGTAAAGACAAAATAATAATAATAATAATAATAATAAGAAGTCAACTTTCCTTTGTATAAAGAAACTCTTCTCCCCTGTTCCAAGTAGGCTATTGAGCTCAAAAACAAAAACTGACCATCTCAAAAGCTTTTGAAAAGAATCAGATTTTTTTTTTCCAGGTAGCTACCACTGCGGCCATGGCAAATAACACAATAAGCGCTCATGATGTAGAATCAGCCAAGCCGAATGAGCCACATATCAGACCGAACAATTTCCTCGCAAAGTTGCGCGACAACATTGCATGTCGCTCAAAATTGGCCGAGATTAATGGCGCCTTGGGTGATCTTGGCACTTACATCCCCATTATCCTGGCTCTGTCCCTTGCAAGGTGAAAGCACAACTAGTATATATATATATATTTAGTACATCCAGACCAACCTATTTTTACCTGATTATTCCTGGTTAAGACTTAAGACTATTCTTTTGAACTAACCACATAAAAAGCATGCCGTGTTATATCAAATTGTCTACTAATTACTCTTCCAAAATCTAAAGAATTGTAGAACGAATTTTACTGTAAATATTCTGTTGGTATTGCACCTCCAAATTATATCCTATCATAGTTGTCAGATAGTTGTATGCTACCTAGTGAATTGAATTGAATTGAATCGTTAATAATAGACCAGATTCAGTTAGGCGGTTAAGAAATGTAATTAATACAAAACAGATTCAGTTAGGAGGTTATCTCTCTATACTCTTGTAAATCCCTATAAATATAGGGTCCCTGTTGTAATCAGATCATTCAAGAAAAAAGAATTCATTTTCCATTTCTCCTTCTTCCTCACTTTCTTGTTTCTGCTCTCTGCCTCAAACACGATTAATCGTCTAAATATTCTTAGTAATTGTCTCCTATAATGCAAATTAAATCTCCTAAATTGAAAACCTTATTTTAAGTAACTTTTTTGTTAATCTTAACAAAATCCTTTCCAGAAGGAAGAGTGTATTCTATTAAAAAATTTCTTTTATTTAATCTAATTATTCTGAAAGCTTCAATTAAAAGATGAGGTCTGTTGATATGTTTTATTCACAATGTAGAAATCTCGATTTAGGAACAACTCTTATTTTCACTGGCATTTACAACATAGTCACTGGTCTCCTCTATGGAGTACCACTGCCAGTTCAGCCGATGAAATCCATTGCTGCTGTCGCCCTCTCCAACAAATCCTTCGGTGTCCCTGAAATCATGGCTGCTGGTAAATTTGTTGAACACATAATTGATTAATCTCAATATAATAATAAAAAACTATCAACTAATAATATTTGGCAACAATATAAACATGGTTTGTCAACTATGCCAGGTACCATTTAATAGTATTTAGTAATGAAGCAAGCATAATTAATCTTCAGGTATCATTACTTCTGGGGTGACTCTTGTTCTTGGTATAACCGGCCTGATGGAACTGGCATATTGGCTGATACCACTCTCCGTTGTTCGAGGTATCCAGCTAGCACAAGGCCTAAACTTTTCCATGACTGCTGTCAAATACATTCGAAAAGAGCAAGATCTTGGAAAGGGAAAATCAACTGGTGAACGTCCTTGGACTGGTCTTGATGGCTTAATCCTTGCAATTGTCGCATGTTGCTTCATAGTTGTAATCAATGGTGCCGGAAAAGAGATCCAACGGAAAAATGAAGATGAAACTAATAATGAGGAAAACACGAATACCGCCGTAAGGCAGAAGAAGAACTTTTTGGAGAAGTTAGCAGATTTGATTCCATCAGCTGTTATAATTTTTATTTTGGGGCTTATTTTGGCGATCATTAGGAAGCCTAGTGCTGTTAAGGAGCTACGAGCTGGTCCTGAGGCAATCCACGTGGTACGCATATCACGGCATGCATGGAAAGATGGATTTGTCAAAGGCGCAATCCCTCAGCTACCTCTTACTTTACTCAATTCAGTCATTGCTGTCTGCAAATTGACAAAGGATTTGTTTCCTGAAAAACAAGTTCATGCCACATCAATCTCGGTGACAGTTGGGTTGATGAATTTGATCGGGTGTTGGTTTGGTGTCATGCCATGCTGTCATGGTGCGGGAGGCCTAGCCGGCCAATATAAGTTTGGGGGGAGAAGCGGAGGCTGTGTAGCGGCACTCGGGACATTTAAATTGGTGGTGGGGTTGGTTCTTGGTGGATCGATATTAAGGGTGCTAGTGCAATTCCCTGTTGGATTACTCGGTGTGTTGTTACTTTTTGCCGGAGTTGAATTGGCAATGGCAGCGAGGGACATGTCAACAAAACAAGAGGCTTTCGTGATGCTGGTTTGCACTTCTGTTTCTTTGGTCGGTTCAAGTGCCGCCCTCGGTTTCTTGTGTGGCATGGTGGCTCACGGGCTCCTTGAATTAAGGAAGTTGGTACTGAAGTGAGGTGATACTGGTTATGCAGCTCGATCTCGATAGATTGCTCATGAAAGCTAAACATCAAATATAGAAGCACATAAATAGATTCCTATCTGTATGTAAGTTATGTCTGTTTCTTGTTTGTCATGTTGTTTCTTTCAATAAGAATAAAAATATGCTAAAGGTTGGGACAAGTTCAAGCAGCTTTGAACTTTATATCCACCTGGTGTGCTACTTAATTAGTAGATCTTCAATTTTTTTTTCCTGCTCTACTCTTGCTCTTTTGTTTCCTTGTAAACGCTTTTCTGTTCCTTGCAATCTTTTTATTTATTTAATGAAAACACAGTGAGCATTTTACCTATTTCCTTGTGACACTTTTTAAAAAAAATTTATATCTTGTATTACTTTAATCACCTCGGTGAGCCATTAGCATTCCGCTACTCCATATCATAGTATCCCAACAATGAAAGGAGGGTTTAAAACCCACACTTCTAATTAATCCAAGAATAAATAACAATTTAATAACTATAAAATGCCACAGAAATTAAGGGAATAAACATAGAAATAAATAATGCATAAATTATATTAAAAAATAAAGCTTAACCAAAGAAACGTTATATCCAGTTGGGCTCGGACGCAATTGTTAATAAATAAATAGGTTCTTTTTTAAAACTTGCAAGAATGTTCTTTTTTTTTTAAGGAAAGTAGGCATGGCCTACTTAAAACTTTCATTAAGATAAAAAAGAGTTTATTACATTAATTACAGATTTTATTTAAATTAGAGTTACAAAAGAAATCTTGTGAGCTAACAATGTGATTTTCATTGATCCGCGTCCTTGCTATTTTTATGATGAGTAGATTATGAGGTCTTGAAATTGATGAGAAGAGCCGTCGGTTTCTCTCTTTCCATAAGACCTAGATTGTAGCACAGAATATGGTGTCCCAGTGTGTTGCTTGTGTCACATTGAGGTTCTCTCTGTTGGATAGCCAGAAGGAGGTTAGGTCGTCCGTGGTTGTAATTATCGCCTTGGGTGCAATATATGTCAGATTGCAACTGCATAGGAGCAGTTGAGGAATAGATGCGCAGATGTCTCGAGGATTCTGTTGTGGCAGAGTAAGCACAATTCGCTTGGCGACCCTCGTCTTTTCTGAATAGTTTCCATTGTGACCAATTTGTCATGCAGTGTTGTCCATAGGAAAACTTGCAAGAATGTTGAGCTACACTTGGTAACGAGTACTAATAACAGGGGAAGTTAGAACTAGAAGTACAATGAAATTATTAGTTTGTTGGGTCCGGGCCCAAATGAGCTTGGCCTGTTAGGGTTAATTACAGATTGTCTGGTTAGTGAGAGTTCAATTCTCTACTAACATGTGGGTCCAGTCTTGTACCTTGCTCCCAGTTGGGTCTTTTTGTAGGCCCATGGATCATGTTTTGGTAGATACGATGGTACCTCAGTGAACAATTCTTTTTGTTTGGGATGTGTTTCAACCTCCTATTTAGAAGACCTGGTGCAGTAATGAACTGATGATTGCAGTGGCCGGTGGACTTCGGTTGCGGCAGAAACGGAGTGATGTCGGTGTCATTTAGTCTATTCACAGTTGCAAGTTTATTCTTGTTTTTGACAGCGAGTATTTACAAGGATAAGAGTTCATAAAAAGGCTAGAATAATTCATTTGGAAAAAAAACATACATTCTAATTTTTGTTTGTTTGTTGAGCAACAAAAATAAATAAATAGAAATCACGAAGAGTACGTAGTATAGTTTGTCTAGTGCTCATCAATTAATTCTAGTTTGTATGTCCAAGAAGTGTGAATACATCAGCTTTCAACCAAAAGGATGAAGTGTGGACCCCTGTCAAGTAACAGAAATTGAGAATGTAATCACGCAACAACAAAAAAGAGGGATAGAATGGGGTGGAGGTGTTTCTATATTAGATGGTGATCTCAGCGTGGTTATAGTGGAAGGTGGTTTGATTGATTTATACACCTCAACTAAGCCCATGAAGAAAGAAAGAGACTTCCATGCAGATGCGTACAACGCAACACATTTCTTGTTAAAATCCTTCATTGATTAATTGGTCCTTTACTTCTATATCAATATTAAGATTTGACAATGAAAAGGACCTTAACTAATTTATGGGTGAATTTGATTACGTGCTTTTAGTAATTAATGGCTGCAAAACAAAATGATGAGTAAAGGCCATTTCCTAATCGTGTTATAACTTTAATCATACTTTGGTATAATTTTTAGCCTGATCAAATAGTGACACAGTACAACAAAGATGATGACCAAAAAAGTTGAATGTCCCTACATACAAGTGGATTGGCAAGACTCAATAATTACCTTTTATTATAGAATTTTTTTGTAATGACCCTCTATTTTAATTGGACCCAATAATATAGATTTGCTTTTCAGAAAAAAAAGAGGGGGCAATAATTGTTAATTTTTCCATTAGTAGAGGACTTACAGATAAAGTACATAAGCAGCAGTTCAACATGGGGAAAAGCTGGAAGAACCCAATTGTGTGTTTCTTCATGGCTATTAAGTGGAAAACAGGAAGTCAGATCGAAAATACCAATCAAACAATACTATGATCTGTTACAATTTTTACAAATCTTGTTTACATTTGCACAGGCACACATGACACACCTAAATCTCCCACATCATGTCAATTTACTACAAACAGCAGTAAAGACAGACTAATTAACATAACAACAACAGAACAGTATCAAATATATCAGTTATGATTCATCACTCCAATCGATCCTATCAAAAGGATGATGGTGGTCACAGGGCCTCCTCTCTAGAGCCGCCACTTTCGCACAACCACCAGTCAAACTGTTAGTTGATTTGCCCCTCTCGCTTGCCTGTAGTAGGCACGCTTCAGGAAATGGATCAGTTATTTTCATATCAGCAGGGGGTATGAAACAGTCCAGAGAAAGCCCATGAACATTGAAGGCCACCTCGTCAATGGTCCATGTCTCCTCCATGCGGGTCCGAGTGTGGCTCATGGCTGTCTCCCCAAACCGATACAGGGTCACAATCGAGCGGCCCGAATGTGCAATTGTGACACCATCAACCGAGTGGTAATCTTCGAGGTATGAAATTACATTTGTTTCCCAGTAAATGGATTCATCGTGACAGTTCGCTTGGATCCGTGTCAGCTGAGAATCTTCAATCTGTACTAGTAGGCCGGTACGTTGACTGAAGTAACCCAGTAAATTGTGGCGTATGAGTTCTGCAGGACCGTCGCTTCTTGATTTCAGGTGTTCATCACTGGTACTGAGCTTCAAGATGAAGCAATCCTCACCGTTGATGTTCCTCTCTGCAATGCACCTGGCTTTTGTGAAGATAGTTGCTGTGGTCAACGGATCAAGCCCCTGATCAAAACAATATACCTTAAATTTCTTTTTCTGCTTAGTTATTTTACTATAAAAGAAAACACTCAATTCCATATATTATTCAGTGCAGCAATGCTGGCTTCTGTTAATGGTTCTGTACAGCATTTAATAGGTAGCAACTTAATGAGCTAGGACTGTTAATACCAGTATAAAAATTGAACTACACTATATATGAGATTATGAGTTACTTGAATCCTGATTATACCTGAAAGACACGACGAAGTGGTCGAACGGGACCCTTGGCAGCGTGGGCCCCTAGCCAAGGAGTTTGACGCCATACAATCCCACCATTAGATCCGGCACGTATTTTGCTCCCGCCCAAGGCGAGCTCAATACACCACATGTTTGGTTTCATCTGCCAAAGAACAAAACCTCCGGTCTCCGACACTGACACTGATGGTCCACCACCGCGATTCTTCTTGGCCTTTGTAGCAGCTTCAAATTCCGAGGCTGTCATTCTTACTTTCCCCAATACATATGTGTTGTTGATTGAAGTTAGATGCTTTAGACCTCCCACGGCAGCTATGTACTGTTGTAGTATGTATTTTGCTGATGAAATTTGCTATTAAGAAAAGAAAACAAATTAGCAAACTAAAGAGAATGCATTCAGTAATAAATAAATGCCAAATCTTATTTGAAGATATATGTCATAAACATATTAATTAACACTTACAATGGGAGCATGTTTAAGGGAGAGTTGAGGGAATAGCTCGGCAGCGGTGACCGGAAATGGTGCAAGTGGGGTCCCCATGATGGTTAGCACCAAACGAAGATCAGAAGAGCTAGGTGAGGCTGATGTGTGGGACCATGGTACTCTAGATCTCATCCACTGGGCCCATCGCTCCTTGCGGGTCCCTGGGACATCCGATTCTGCATATGTGGCATCATTCGGGCATTCCATTAGAGGTGCCAAAGCTTCTCCTACCATTGGTAGCCCTCTTGAAGGACTTCTTGAGTTCAGAGAAGAAATTTTATTGTTGCATCTCGTATTCCAATCCATTTACTTTGAGAGGAAGAGAGAGGAAGAGAGAGGAAGGATGTGAAGCAGAGGATGTTTTGGAAGGAAAACCTAGTGTGAGCACTGAAGAGCTCTCTGTATAATGAAGATAAAAAAGTGATTAACGCGTAACACTAAATTGATAAGGGAATATTTAAATCATCTCCAGTTATCCATTGTCAGAAAATGCCCTCTACTTTTTGTTGACAAATTATTACCTGACACTGACAAGGATACAGATTACAGAGCGTCCAAAAAATGGTCAAGATGTCTTAATTTCATAGTATTCATTGTCATGTACCCATTTCAGAGTCCGTATCTGCTGTTATTTTTGGGATGACAGATTCTGTCATCTCTTATTCGATCAGATTTTTAGGTAGATGAACGAATGACTCAGATGAATTGCACGACCGATGAATTATATATTTTGATCGTTAAATAAAAAATAAACGGTCTGATCTGAGGATAACATGACCCTGTTATTTCCAGAATAACAGCAGATATGATTCCACCCATTTCGAGAGTTATGTTTTTGGAATATGGGCCTTAAAAATTATATAAATTAGTTAAGGAGCAAATGAAATAATATTTTTCTACTGTTAATACCTTCATTGTAAAATTATAATAACAAGGGTCAAAGGTTAAGCCTGTCAATATTTTTATCTTATATTATGTATTGCGTTAACTACATTTTTTTTTACAATCAATTGACTTAACGATGTTGGTACTGATTCTCAAATCAACTTACAAAAATATTAAAAATGATAAACAATTTAAGGATATATTGATTACCCTGCTTAATTGGTCGTAAAATTACAATATTATCTTAAACTTCCAAGTTATTTTATAAACTACGAACTACAAACAACTTTATTAATTAGTTTACACCGGACCAAGTCAACGGTATTCCGATTCGAAAAATACTGGTGCCAGTTCGAGGAATCAAAGGAAATAGTTAAACATGCTTGAAACATCTCAAACCCATCACCTATCCTGGCAATAGATCTACAAAGAAGGCTTGCCGCAACAAGACAAGCCCTAAAATCATGGGCAAGGACAAAATTTGCCAAGTTACCTATGCTCCTTTCTCAAACCTTGGAAATCATAGCAACATTGGACAAAGCGGAAGAATACCGAGCCTTGCAACCTCATGAGTTCGCGTTTCGTCTCCAGCTAAGAGACCACGCCTATGACCTTGCATTAATCTCGAAACAAAAATGGCAACAACGCTCGTTTGTCCGTTGGCTCAAATTAGGGGACAATAATACCAAATATTTCCACTCGGTCGCAACACAACGATTCAAAGGAAATCAAGTTACATCACTCCAGATTGACGGAAACACAATCACGGATAGCAAAACAATAGCCTTGGCACTCTCCAAAAATCTAAAGGACATAATGGGCACTAGGACTATGGTCACCAAACTGGGTAATACTTTAACCGACACACCAACTGCATCCCAATTGTCGGAACTAGACGAGATATTCGCTGATGAGGAAATAAAAAGGACTGTATTCTCACTAGCAAAAGGAAAATCGGCAGGCCCGGATGGATTCCCAGCTGAATTCTTCCAGGAGTACTGGGAGATTGTGGGTCCCACAATTATCAACATAACCAAATCATTTCATAGAAATGAACTGGATCTATGGAGGATTAACCAAGCAAGCATTACGATGATACCTAAACACGAAGGAGCAGTAAGAGTAGATGATTTTAGGCCAATAAGCGTAATATCATCCATAACAAAAATTATCTCCAAATTACTAGCAGATCGCCTCCAAAGAGTACTTCCGACCCTTATTTCGGAAAATCAAACATCATTCCTTAAAGGGAGAAGTCTAATGGAAACCTTCCTAGTAGCAGGCGAATCCATCACCCTGCGAAACAAACTAAAAATCCCGACCATCATGCTAAAAGTAGATTTTAAGAAGGCTTTCGATACAGTCTCATGGGACTTCTTGCTGGACTTGCTCAAGGATAAAGGATTCCCACCTAGGTGGATTTCCTGGATAAAACAACTACTTATATCATCCCCCTCCTTCCTCAAAATAAACGGAATATATGGCCCCACCTTCTTTCATCAGAGAGGATTAAGACAAGGGGACCCCCTATCTCCGCTCCTATTCATACTAGCTGCGGATTCACTACAAACATTATTCAATGGGGCGAGAAGCTCGTTCTTTAATATGCCGGCACTTAATTTGGCAACTTATCAATTTGCGGATGACACTATAATTATATCGGAAGCTCACCCAACAAATTTAAAGGGGATTATGGAAGTACTCAAAGAATATGCGGATATTTCGAGCTTAGCCATCAACCCCTTGAAGAGTTCATTCGTTCCAATCAACATTCCTCCTAATTTGATAGGGGTGATTCAGAACATTCTAGGCTGCCCGAGACAGCAGTTTCCTATTCCCTACCTTGGACTACCACTAACAATCGCAAGGCCTACTAAAAATATGTTCCTTCCGCTATTGACAAAAGTCCAAAACAAACTTCAGGCTTGGAAAGGACGATTATTATCTAAAGGAGGACGCCTGATCCTGATCAATTCGGTCATGAGCTCAATACCGCTATACTACATGCATGCATTCCAATTACCAAAATGGGTGATCACCAACATGGAAAGAACGAAGATGCGATTCTTCTGGAAAGAACAAAACATCCCAGCCAAAGGAGGCTGCATGGTCAATTGGAAAAATATTTGCCTACCAAAACACAATGGGGGTTTGGGCGTATTGGACACTAGGACCTTCAACACTGCTTTATTATTAAAGTGGTTATGGAAAATATACTCGAGCTCAAACTCCCTATTTGGATCCTTCGTTCGCACGCACTACAATATTCCCTCTATAACCGAACCGTGCGAGCAAGCTCACATATCTACGCTACCATCCTTTCTACTAAGAGATATTCTCTCCCAGAAATCCATCTTCCAAGCATCCACTAGGACAAACAATGGCATCGTACACTGGAACTGGACGGAAACAGGCCAATACTCTTCAAAATCAGCCTACCGATTCCTCATAGACTCGGGGGTAGTTTCTGCAATAGCACAATACATTTGGAGAACCAGAGCACCACTCAAGGTTAAAATCTTCATGTGGATGGCACTAAAGGGGAGAATTATGACGATGGACCAGCTGCAAGCACAAGGAGGCTCCCCTCAAGACCAATGCTCCCTCTGCCTTTCACACACTTTAGAGACAACCACGCATCTATTCATCACATGCCACTTCACGAGGCAGATCTGGCACACGATATCCCCAGGAATTAGATTCGAGCAAAATGATGACATAGAGACTCATTGGATGCGACACCGATCATCACTCTCTCCCACAAACGCGTCTACGTGGGACTCGAAGACCTTCGCAACAATAATGGAATATTTGGAAGGAACGCAACAGGAGGATATTCTCTTCCAAAATTCGGCCTAGGCAACACATAGAAATGACGATTTCTAGGGATAGTTCCAACTGGCTAGCTCACACTTAGGACTAGACACCTTGCAAGGCTCTCTTGTAAATTCTCTCTAACCCCGTGATGTACATGTAATAATCCAAAGTTTTTATTTTGTTTAATGAAAAGCTTAAACAGGCTAAGCCTGTTTTCTTCAAAAAAAAACTTTATTAATTAGTTTCCAAATGCTTGATATTTATAGTTTGGAAAAAACTTGTATACTTCATCGAAATATTTCAGTGCATCCAACTCCATTAATTACATACAATCTATTTTATAATAATATATAATAGTTTTACTTTTTCAATTCTCAAGATTCAATTACAACAATCACCATTAACAGAAGTACCTAGGTGTACTCAGCTCTTTAAGTTTTCAACATTAGAAATTACTCTCAATGATTGTTAACAGAATTAATTTATTTTCAACAAGTCTCATCCAATAAAAAAAAAAAGAGTTGGAGAACAAGATTACACATTTTGAAACAAGTTAAAATGTACCTAAAAGTTTGTAAAACTTTTCCCTTTTTTTTATATGACAACCGACGAGTCACCATTCACCAATTCAACTACATTCTTTCTTCGTTTTAATAGAGCTGTCGGGGTCTGAATTTTCTGACGCGCAACAGTGAATAGTCCGAATTTGTTGTAGTAAAAACAATTCAAATTTGATTCAGAAAAAATTATGTTTTATAAAGTCTTGTTCCGCAGTCAGCACTGTGTGCATGAAAAGATAAATATTCAGTTGGAGTGAATTTTCTTTTCCCACCTAAACATTGAAAATCAGTTCAAATTCTATACTCATTCTCATCTGTGAAAGAGAACCGAACAGGACCTAAATTTGATCAGCACAAATTTCATAACAAATCGAACAGTTCAAATCTCCTGCACTGTATGTACTTCACGACAGAAGATCTCGTTCGAACTACTGGAGGCCTTTATATGCTATATTTCTGTCAACAAGAATAAAAGAGCGCTCTCATCATTATGTTACAACTTACTAAATGCAGATATTGGTTGGAGAGCAAATTGCAATATTCTTAGTTGGATAAAGGCAGCAAACAAACAAATGATAACAGAAAAAAAATATACTAAAATTCAATGCTCGTAATACCATGATGATCTATCCTCTTATACAAATAAGAAGAAAAACATCCTCAGCTAAACAAAAAAAACAAAAAAAATAAAACCTCTAACCGAAATGGTTTTATTATTTAATGTAAAATATTTGGAGTTATTGGTTCCTATTTTAGTATGATGCATGCTACCACAACTCGTAAAATATGTTTGATCGTGCGATTATATATGGATGGAGGGAATGCTAGCTTCTGTCCTGAAAAAGGAAAAAAAATATTTATTATGAGGTACTAATAATTACACTAGAGGAAGTTAGCCTAGCCACTGTAGAATTACACGCCTCTTAAGAAAAATATACTGATGAGGTACTAATTAATTGTACCTAGTGTTATTGGTTCCTATTTTAGTCTCTCCTTTACTGTTAATTAGCTCCACCTAATAAAACTTCTTGTTTTTTTACCAAATGACTCTTAATAGAATTTTAATATTTTTGCTCGTAAAAGTTTGAATTCATAACTTCATTAACTTCATTGAAGTCATTCTAGTTAGCTACCACTTTACCATAAAAAAGACTTGTTGGTAGTTTTCTTTTCTTAACATATATACTTGTATATTATTAAATTTAGTTTCTTTTTTGAAGTAAGCGGGCTTAGTTTTTTTAGTTTCAAGAAATAAATCTTTCTACTTAATAAATGGATATTTTTAGCATCTTTCCAATTTTATGGTAAATCTATCCCATACGGTATATATTTTGAGAAGTATTATTTAAATTAAAACGAAAATCATAGGTAGGATTAGAGGTGGCATAATCCGATCCGACTCGAGAAACTCGTCCGACCCGTCTGAACTTCAACTCGATCTGATCTGAAAATTTATGAAGTCAAACTAACCCGTACTCGGCCCGCAACAATCCATAATCCGAGTCGAAGCGACATCTGAGGATCTGAAACCCGACCCAATCTAACTCGAGACGACCCGTAACCCGAGCCGAAGCGATACCTACGGACTCGAAATCCGACCTGAGACAATCCGTACACGAGCCGATGCGACATGTGAGGATCCGAAATTCGACCTGACCCGACCCGATACGACCCATAACCCGAGTCGAAGCAACACATGAGGACCCGAAACCCAACCCAACCCGACCTGACTCAAGACGACCCGACTCAAGACGACACGTAACCTAAAACAATACCTGATAATCCCTTCATGTCAATTGCCACTCTTATTTTTTTATAAAAAAATGGAAAATATATAAGATTGTTTCCTTGAACTGAAGAAAAACCTTAGTTTGATTTGAAATCCAATTTGAATTATGAGAAATTGAAGCTTGGAATTTTTTTAATCAGAACTTATATTCGATTGTCTGATGTCTAGAATGTTTCGTCTCGATATTCCAGTACTAGCAACACTCGATTGTCTCTCTTGTGAAATATGTAATCAACCAAAACTATTACATCATTACTTAACAACCTAAACTCAATATTTTTTTTTCATTATTTTGTTTTACTTTTTTATCCATCCATATTATATATTGAGGAGGGTTCCACTGCCTCATTTTTGTGTGCATCATTTTGTCTCAAAATCTGAACCATAGATTAAAAATAAGATCGACGGTTGAGATCGATTCTTTAATTTATATTCACTCCCATCGATCCAACTCCTTTTTCCTCCTGAGTCTTGACTCCTCTCCTCCACATCAATGCCTCTCTCTTCTCGAGATCTCCTCCTCTTCCTCTCTAACCTTAAAGCAACACTGGAAAATTGGAGCCGATGAATTACAAACTTAGCTTAAATATTTATTTTCTAACTTTATTTTATCTTAATAATGTAGCTAATTTTTTTAGAACTATAATGATAAATTATTACATTATATGTCAAATCACATGATTCAATAGATGAAGTAGATAAATTAAATACGTACTTGAATTTTCATTTAAATTATGTGAACATTGATTAATTTTTATATATTTTTTATATTATCTCAATCAAATTTTTGCAAAATAACAATATGTGTATTACTAATATTACATATTGTATTGCAAACTTCCCAATAATATAATAAAATTCAACTGAAAAATAATTTAAGCATTGAATTATATGACAAAAATTGATCATGAAATGATTATGATACTGATATATAGATTATTTTTCATTAATATAAATTGAATGAGATTGAAATTCCTTCACATGAATAACCAATTTGTTAATATTTAGACGTTTATTTGTTTTTAATCGAACTTAGGACCCGACAATATTATATTGCCAAACTGAATGGACTCGTCCGAACTGACTGTCATCTTTAACAAAAAGCCAATGTCGGAAATATCTGATTTGACCCGAATCCCTACCTCACCTCATCTGACCCTATCCAACATTCGAAAAATACCGATGATATCTAACCAAAAGGTCGATAGTCCATTCTGAAACCAGACCCGATGCAAATCAACTCGAGACCCAACCCGACACACGAGAAATGTCGATCCTACCCGACCCGATTTCGTCCGACCCAACCCAACACTAAAAAAACATCGATGATGCCCGACCCGATCCGACACCCAAAAAATGCAGATACTACCCGTACCAAGACCCGACACGACCCGACACCCGAAAAATATCGATGTTACCCGACCTGAGACCCGACCCGACCCGACATCACCGACCCGACTTAGTACCTGAAAACATCGATGTTGCCTGACTCGACCGCAGCCTGAATGTTGAAAAAGTCAAACTAATACGAGCCGACCCGATACAAATCCGTCCGATCCGTCCGACTTGCCACCTCTAGATAGGATACGTGCCAAATTTGGATCGATTTGAAAAATATTTAGTCTTCTATAAAAAAACTAAGACTTGTAACGTTCGAGTTTAATTAATATATCATGAATAACCAATAAAATTCCAAAATGACGAATATATATATCCTATCTAATAATTAGAAAGACAACTACAATGTTTTACTTTTTAATTCGAATAATATTTCTAAAAAACGTATACTGTAAGAGTTAGATGTATCGTAAAAAACTATAAAAGTTAGATATATATACCAAATTTTTTTTTTTTGAAAATAACTACTCCAAAGTGGAATGGCCGCTTCCATTAAACAAAAAGCTACAAAAGTACTTAGTTTGTATACCAAAAATATACTTAACTGCATAGAAGGTCTATACTGTTATGATAACAAAAGTAAACTAAAACCTACTAAATCTTACCCAAAATAGATCATCATTTCATTTATCCCCTCCCTGAGTACCAAAATATCAATTAATGATGAAAGTTACAGTGAGCAAACGACAGGAAGGAGTGAAAAATGTGAAATTGATGGTCCAAAAGCTACAGGTTTCAAGTATAATAATTTAATTAGCATTATTAAATTAATTGTTAGTGAGTAGCTATCAGGGGACGTCGGAGAACAAACGGGGGACACGAATTATTATTGTTATGTTGTTGTAGCACGTTACATTTTGCTGCAACTTTTTCGGAGCCCCGTAATGATTTAATGATGAAAAGTTACTGACGTAAAAAGACGTAAAGTTGAGAAATACAATTTAATTGATAAATTACATTTTTTTTAATATTCATTGATCATATTCTTATAATCAATGGCGGAGTTAATAAGATTCACTAAACTTGAAAATATAATTTGAAAATAAATCTATAAATCTCTCCTAAAAAAAGTTTTCACTAAACTTAGAAATCCAAAAAATCTTATTTCTTACCAACACATTAATATTCAATAATTAAATCCCTTAATTCACTTAAAGCACTTGTTAACAATTATCTAACCAAATGTGAAAAAGGACACCGATGTGAGAAAACGTATAATACAACAAGAAATCAATTTGAATAATTAATTCTCTTTATAAGCTTTTTATCAACAGTAATGATGATAACTATATTTGCGAAGGAAATCAATTATCGATGTGAAAGACTAACTTTATTTTTTTTAAATCATACACTTTGTTTCTTCCCATCTTTGGATTTTACGTTATCAATGACGAGAAAACAACAAACATAGTTAATACTTATTGGTGTGATACCATAGTGTCATTAGGAGTATCAAAGTTTTTCGTGCTTTAACTAAAAACATGTTTTAAATAATTTTATTATTAGTGAGATTATGATACTTTACAAAACACACGACTCGCAGTCAGTATTTCGTTTTCATATCTCGAATTTTATAGTTCAAACGACTGACCTAAATCATCATGCATGATCTTTATATTAAATCTCCTATGACATCAAATTTCTTTTAGAATTTTTCATTATTTTTAAGAAGGTGAAAATTTCATTGATCTAACGAACTCTAAATCATTCAAATTTCCATCTCTCTAAAAAGATAGTAAAAAATAAAAAAAATGAAAATTTCAATTTCAAAGGATATTTAAGTATGAAAATCATGTTCGATGGTTGAATCGATCGTTTGAATTTTGCAATTTGAGATATGAATGTTAAATATTGTGAGTCATGTACTTTTTGAAGTATCATAATCTCACTCTTTTTTATATCAAAATTGTGTGGGATACAAAAATTTATTTTTTGCAACTTCTAAGTATTTGTTTTATTTCCAAAAGTAACCTATGTTTATGCATAAATGTTGACTATTTTATTATGATATTACTGCCATCTTTAAATGTCCAAAAGAAGTGCTTACAAATATTCAAAAATAGAAAATTTTGTATTCCATTAAATCGCCAGTAGATATAAAAAAGGAATATTGTACATGTGAAATCGAAATTTGAAGATGATTAATTATTTTTTTTAGTTAAAGTAGATTGTATGAGCATCTTTGTTTCACTCATTGTTGTTGCTTGATTTTTTAAATTTTAATATATTCTATAACCATTAAATCGCTGCTTCGCAATTGAAGGCTAAACTAATATGCATAGTACATCACCTTCCGTATTATGCGACAATACATGTTTAATTTGCTCAATAAATTGAGATTTAAGTTTCTCAATATAATTTCGTGATTTTTAGAGCTTTCTTGCTATTTTTTAAATATTTATAAAAATAGCTCAGAAATTGCACTTTTAGTATTAAATCTGGATTGTTCTTAAAAAATATTTAAAAATAGCAAGAAAACTCTAAAAATCACGAAATTTGATTTTCTACAATATTTTGATATGAATAATTTATTGAGCAACTTAAATATCTATTTATTAAGCTATATATATGCATAGTACAGAAGATGATATATTATGCATATTATTTTAGCTTGCTCCGGTAGAAAACTATATCTTAATGAAACATAAACTTAAATTTGAGGAGACGTCTATTGTTCAAAAGGTCCCTGTGCATGTTTTCACGCATGTTTGAGGTTGAGAATACAGATTATATACATATACAACGCTACATATACTTTTTAGTTAAGCAATTATTTATCTGGTTGCCAATTAATAGAGGTGACACATAAATATAACATATATTTCACAATCATATTGTTGGTCCAGGGAAGTTTAAATTAATGCTATTTTAGAAATCTTACACTTCACCAAACGTTCTAGACTATGTTACGTTAACAAATTATTGATCTTTTGTGACTCTCGTTTTCTATACTGTTGATGGATCAAGACACAAATCATATGAGACATGACAGATTCAAACTCTTTATATATATATTCTGCTCATTTTAACTCTTTATATTGTATTGTAAGGTTTGTACATTCTTCGTTTTTTTTAAAGAAATGGAGAGGCCGGGCACTTCCGTGTCTGTTTCAAAAAAAGTTACAATAAATAAAGGATAATGTTCCGTGGATACCACATTTGATATCAATTATCGATATCGATTTTATTATGCATCTTTAGTTGAGTTATCGTGCACATTATTTGAGTTATTCTGCATGTTATACCATAATTATTTTAGTACAAAAAATAACATGTATAACTATTTCATTACAAAAAATAACATACATAATAACTCAAATAATATACACATAACTCAACTAAAGATGCATAATAAAATCGATAACATATATAACTATTTCATTACAAAAAATAACATGTATAATAACTCAAATAATGTGCACGATAACTCAACTAAAGATGCACAATAAAATCGATATCAATAGTCGATATCAAATATGATATCTACGTATCAGCTCCCGTAAATAAAATCTTGGACCTGCAAATGCAAAGTTTTAATATTAGGTAACAATTACCATTTCCGATTCAGAGATAAAAGTGGTAGTTCAATTGACCAGCGCAGACATAGGCTAATGGAAGTGAGCTAAGTTTGGAGTCAATAGACCCACAATTCTTTTTTAAAAGTTTGATGCTGGCCTCTCTTAATCGTTCTTCTCTCGTGTATTTCGTTAGAAGACAAAAATAATTAATGCTCTGTTCTGTTCGATCTGCTCTATCTGTTCTGTTCGTTCTGTTCACCCACCTGTATGTCTTTATATTTAGATCTGAAGTCTTTATATTTAAATTTACAACAAAAGTATCATGTTCGTCCTGTTACTCCCAAGTCTTTATGTTTTGCTGCAAATCTTTACATTAGAAATTTTGCAGTGATTTTTCAGCAAATTTAAATATAAAGACTTGCATGCAACAATATATAGACTTTATTGTTCTAATATGAAGACTTGCAATTTTGCACCCGCTTCAGTTTCGCTCTGCTCTTTTTGTTATGTTCGTTATGCCCGCTTCTCTGCATGTCTTTATATTTAAGACTCAAGTCTTTATATTACTCCAAATCTTGATTTATTTTGTTGCAAGTTTTTATATTAGAAAATTTTGTAGCAGTTTTTCAGCAAATTTAAATATAAAAACTTGTAGATAACAATATATAGATTTTATTGTTCTAATATAAAGACTTACAACAATTATACTGCAAGTCTTTATATTAGAAATTTTACAGCAGTTTTGTTGCGAATATAAATATAAAAACTTTAAACGTAAATATAAAACATGCAACATGCAGTGAAACGGACATGTCCATTAAATATTTTTTTTGCTTCTAGTGAGAACATATTAGGGAGGCGATTAAAAAAGTGACATTATATTTACTCTTATTAAAAATATAAAAATTATTAATAATTTTATTTATTATTTAAAAGAATAACATACAAGCCCAAAATTCACCACCGTATTATCACATAAGTTTTATTTTATTTACCTTCTACCCGTAAAATAAACAAATCTAAATTAATTACCATTATGTCTCCAGCGTAGTCATAATGAAGACGAGTTCATAAACTCAGATTATAATCTCTTGAAAATAACATTAAAAAGTTTGTAATAAAACAAAAGAATTTCACAATTGACAGATTCGCGTGGTTAATTTTTGCCTCTTAAAATTTAGTATGAACATTATTTTCAACGGTTCGAGTTATCTTTTTGCATTTTAAAATTTGAGATAAATTTTAGTGTGAACAACATTTTCAACGATTTTTATTATCTCTTTGCATTTTAAATTCGAGATATGTAATCGCAAGCATCATCATCATCATTATTATTATTATTATTATTATTATTATTATTATTATTATTATTATCAATGTGCTTTAGCGCTTTTCTGTTTGGTCGTTTTCAATCTCTTCCCTACCCTAGTCGTCATTCATAAAATAATACAATTTGTAATGCAATAAATAAATTAATAAAGATGCTCGTATTGCCAATACAACCGTTATACAATCTGAAACATGCTCACAAAAAGAAAGCTACAGTTAACGATAAATCTGGATGAAGAAATTATAAATTGAATAAATAAAACATTGCCCCACCTCATATGCTAATTTACATCACATGTTAGAAAGGCCATGCCAGTTTCAGCACCAATTGCGGATAATGCATGTCTTTTTCAACCCATTCACACAATGTTTCAACGCCAAAAGTTTCTTTAATACCAATTTGGCAACAAATTGTCAAACCTATTTCAATTTCTTCTCAATTTCATTGAAATGATTGAACTAGTGAATGATTGGTGGTTTAATTCTTGCAAGAATGTACCGAACAACATTGAAAATATAATTTGACCTCAGTTGCGAACCTCAAGTCAAATGCATAGCATATTAGCAAACAGCCAATGAGCCAAAGATGTTTTTATTTAGCATGCATAGGTGAGGAAATTGTCCAGCGAAATAGATACACTTTAATCATTGCATGTATTATTCTATCAGTTTTAGGTTCCCCAATGTCAGAGAAATGTTGTATAGACATGGAAAGCCATAATATGAATAGAGTACAATGTACAGTTCTAATTTCTTAAACCCATAATATGAATAGAGGGAAGCTGTTCTGCTACCGCCAAGCACCGACGGACGGTTTAGATTTTCTGCGCCGTAAGTTACGGACGGTCCAGATTTGATTCAGGAAGGTCTGATATTATAAAATTTAGCTTGCACGAATCTCGATGCAAATCAAATGCTGATATTTGCTGCGCAGCACGCACAGTGTCGGTGTTGCGCAGTAGAAGATCTCGTTCCTGAATAGAGTACAATGTACAGTTCTAATTTCTAAATGCACAATATCTTCTTGCACATTTTCGAATATGCCAGCTGGGATAACCGATAACAATAGGAAAACCAGATGACAGCAAACTTCATCTTACACTTTACTGCCATTTTTTAGTTGTAGAATGTAGATCAAGATTGAGCAAGTACACAGTAGCAGAATAAAATGGAAAGGAATGAATAATGATTTTTCATGATTTGCCATCTTTTTTTTAAATCTTTGAAGGGTCTTAAATCAATAACAAATACAAATTCTGAATTTAAAAATTCATATTGGTCTATAAAGAACCTACGATATAAACTAAAAGACGAACCCATCTGTGAAATCATCATCTTGGTCTGTATGGCTGTCAATGTTCCGCCGTTTGTATCGTTTCCATTTCGTTCTGTGATAAATGGAGCGAAAAAAACATATTTTTTGTTATATTAAAAACAAACGGAACGAAAACGAAACTGATTTTTTCTTATCATCCAACGAAAAAGTTTTTTATAATTTTTGCGGTAGAATCCACTTTCAGAAGAAAAAATTACATCCAATATGATTCGGAAGCTAATAATGAAAGGAAAAAAATTAACTTCTAGACAAATACGTGCAGCATATGGTTTATAGTTGATAAAATTTTGCAATTGAAAAATCCTTTTAGCACACCTTTGAATGTAATATTGCACAACATGAGGCTACAATTGAAAAAGTAAAGAACTTCACAAAGAAGTAAAAAAAAACTACACATGGGGAAAAATAAAACCTATAAACCAAAAGGGGGAAACACCTACACATGGCATCTAGAATAAGAAATTGAAAAAAATAATTAAAATGTAGTACCTATTTGGATGAATATTTGAGACTCTTGAACAAATATCTACCAAACCGATCAAAAGAACAGAAACCATGCCGAATACCTCAAGATGTTCCTTTTCTGGAGCATATTTAATTTGTACTTTCTGGGTATTTTGTTAGACGAGTGATTTCCCTTTGAGTTAGAAAAGCAAATCACAGAGACACCACTCCCTTGAAACTCCCTTTCCACTCTATTTTTATTTAATCAAGAATTTCATTACAGAAGAGAATCAGTCTCTTTTTCTTATATTACTATTCCTCTCCTTCCTCACATTTTATGGTTTCTGTAACCACTATATTTAGAAAGCTAAATATTACAATTTCTTCTTTACAATTTAGACAGATCACACAATACACAACTTTCTATATTCTATTCAATATCGAACAAGGCTGGATGCTCAATTCCTTTATTCTTCAACCTTCCTTCTTTGGCTCGGTACTGCAAGTAATTGTGGTGCCAGCTTGCCCATTCAATACTCCCCCTCAAGTTGGCGCATAGATATCTGTCATGCCCAGCCGTTCAATTGATTCGACGAATGCTTTGCTAGATACAGGTTTTGTTAGCACATCTGCTAATTGCTCACTAGATCGTACAAATGGCATTGTTATAATTTTAGCTTCCAATTTTTCTTTGATGAAATGCCTATCCACCTCAACGTGTTTTGTTCGGTCATGCTGTACCGGATTATGAGAGATGTCGATAGCAGCTTTATTATCACAAAGTAGCCTCATTTCAGATCTTGGTTCAAGGCCTAGTTCCGTTAAAAATTTCTTCAACCATAACAGCTCACATATTGTTTTCACCATACCTCTAAATTCTGATTCTGCACTGGAGAGCGCAACAACATTCTGCTTTTTGCTCTTCCATGTTACCAGATTTCCACCTACAAACGTGAAGTATCCCGCTGTGGATTTTCGATCCATCACACATCCTGCCCAATCTGCATCACTATAAGCCATAATATTTAAGTGTGAATTTTTTTTTAATGTAATAACTTTTCCTGGTGCGTCTTTCAAGTATTTGTGAATCCTCATCACTGCCTCTAAGTGTTCTTCCTTGGGAGAATGCATAAACTGACTAACAACACTCACAGCATATGCAATGTCAGGTCTAGTGTGAGATAAATAAATTAGCTTTCCGACTAACCTCTGGTATCTTTCTGTATTGGTCGGTGTGTGATCCGAATAGGCCTCTAATTTTACGTTTGGGATCATTGGAGTATCAACCGGTTTACAATCTAACAAGCCAACTTCAGTAAGAAGGTCAAGAATATATTTTCTTTGTGATAAATATATGCCTTCTTTATTTCGAGACACCTCAATACCTAGAAAATATTTTAGTCCATCTAAGTTTTTCATCTCAAATTCTTTCGACAATTTTCCTTCTAGGTTTTTAATCTCATTCTTATCGTCACCGAAACGTCCGAACCATGCTCTAGGTGACTGCTTTAGTCCATATAATGCTTTCTTCAGTCTGCATACCTTGTTTGCACTGACAGTTGACTGATAACCTGGTGGTATTTCCATGTAAATCTCTTCTTTTAATTCTCCATGAAGAAATGCGTTTTTTACATCAAATTGATGCAATGGTCAGTCCAAATTTGCTGCAAGAGATAAAAGAACTCTAACAGAATTTAATTTAGCAACTGGAGAAAATGTTTCTTTAAAATCAATACCATAGGTTTAAGTGTAACCTTTTTACCATTGTAATAAAATCTTTAAACACCGTTTTCACCTCAGCTTTGGTTTTTAACAAATAAAGCCATGTCATTCGGGAGCAATCATCAGTTAGACTTAAATACCATCGATATCCAGATTTAGATGTTATCGGAGATGGTCCCCACACATCGGTATGTATCAAATCAAAAGGCGTAATTTTTTTATTGTCATTTGCTAAATAAGTTGAACGATGGATTTTTGCCTTAATACAAGTTTCAGATACAAATTGTTCATTATTTAAGCCATTAAAGAAATTAGGAAAGAGCTTTTGCAAATACCCAAATGAGGGATGGCCTAATCTTTTATGCCACAACCAGATTTTTTCTTTCAAATTTGTAGAATCAGCACTTAACAAGCACTCTCCAATTTTTTTAGTGTCCAGGTAATACAATCCTCCCCTTCTAGTACCACGGGCCAAAATCTTCTTGGTTTGAATATCCTGAAAAATACAATAGTCAGGAAAAATGAGAATCACACAATTCAACTCCTTTGTCAGTTGTCCAATTGAAATAAGTTTTGAAGTCAGAGATGGAACTACAAGGGTATTTGTGAGAATCATATTTGAGGATACTGGCACGTCTCCGGCACCACTTACTGGATAACATATACCATTTGCGTTAAAAACACCATTCTTTCTAGGTTTTTTAAAGTTCATGAGATCTTTTTCTGAGTACGTCATATGATCCGTAGCTCCCGAATCTAATACCCATTCTTCTGCTGTTGAAAAATTACAGATAGCATCAAAATTACCTTGATTTGTTATAGTACCACATGTACCTAAAGGAGATATTGTGGAACCACCAAAGCTTGCCATATGCAGGCCTGCCGCTTGATTGCCCCCCTGTCCAGAGTGTTGACCGGTCTCTCCTTGAGTCCGCACATTGCTGGATTCGGACCAGTACTTCTTCTGATTTTGCGCACTAGGATGGGTAGTTGCAGTTTCATGAGCCTACACTTGGACTTGTGGTACTTGTTGTGTAGAATTACCCCCACTATCTGCATGTGCAAAAGACACCCGGCCTTTCCCTGGCCAACTACTCTTCCCTCTGTTTTTATCTCTAAACCATTCAGGGTAACCCACTATTTGGAAACATTGTTCTTTAATATGTCCCTTTTTTCCACAGTGATTGCATTTCAAACTAGATTTATCAACATAAGACAAGTTTCGATTAGAGCTATGATTTACCTCAAAATTTCTTTGTGCTTTAGATACCATTGCCGCGGAGATTGGAGCAGTTCCCTCGTCTCCTTTGTTCATAATTTCTTGTCTCGAGGCCTCTTTTCTTACTCTAGCAAAGGCTTGCTCTACGGTTGGAAATGGTGTCATTTGTAACACATTTGCCCGTTCACCATCGAGTTTATCATCAAGGTCGTCCAAAAAAACGTAAACACGAGATTCTTGAATAAACTTATCAAATTTCTCTATATCTGTTGCACACATCATAGGGTTAGGTCTACGAAAATCAATCTCCAACCAAAGGTCTTGTAGTTCATTGTAATATTCTTCTATGTTTCTACCGGATTGTTTCACCTTATTCACTCGTTTGTTTAAATCAAATACCTGAGCGGTATCACTACCATCGTAGAATGTTGTTGCAATAGCTTCCCACACCTCCTTTGCTGTTGGATATCGAAGAAATTTGCCATAGAGATTAATATCGAGTGAATTGCAGATCCAACCTTTTACCACCGTGTGGTCGATATCCCATTTTTCAAACAATGGGTCGTTAGCATCTGGAGAAGGATCAGTGATGTGTTTCAGCTTTTGGCGCCCCTTGATGTACATCCTTACGGACTGTGACCATAGGGAATAGTTCTTGCCATCTAGTTTAATAGGAATATTTGGAGGGTTTAAAGATGTTTCTATTACAAGAGATGGAAGGGAAGAAATGAGCGATGGTGGCTGGGTGTTGGAAGGAGTTTGTTGCATGACCATCAATTGGTTTTGCTGCACAGTAATCAACTGGGTTAATTTTTCGATTAGAGTAGCTGTTTCAGAAGGTTCACCAAGGTTGTTTGTCATGGTGGAAAGGAAAACAGAGGATTTATTTTTTGTTGAATTCTTTTTCTTTCAAACAGGTTTAGTAGCGGAACACCAGAGAAGCAGGAGTGAGTGAGATATCTAGATCACCTTCGGTATAACCATCAGCAATCAGTACCTCAGAACAATTCCTGCTCTGATACCAAATTAGAAAAGCAAATCACAGAGACACAAGCACTCCCTTGAAACTCCCTTCCCACCCTATTTTTATTTAATCAAGAATTTCATTACAGAAGAGAATCAGTCTCTTTTTCTTATATTACTATTCCTCTCCTTCCTCACATTTTATGGTTTCTGTAACCACTATATTTAGAAAGCTAAATATTACAAATTCTTCTTTACAATTTAGACAGATCACACAATACACAACTTTCTATATTCTATTCAATATCGGACAAGGCTGGATGCTCAATTCCTTTATTCTTCAACCTTCCTTCTTTGGCTCGGTACTGCAAGTAATTGTGGTGCCAGCTTGCCCATTCAATAGATTTTTTATAATTGCGTAAAGAAATGGCTATTCTTAAATATGCAATGTGGGACTAAGCAAAATTAATCCGGACTAAAAGTTATTTTGTTTTAATGTGCTGGATGGTACATCCCTCTGAATCTGATCCTATGGAATATTTTGTATTACCAAATAACAATAACAATAGAATGGCTTATATAATTTTGAAATTCGCACGCACAAATTTCTCAGTTGTATAAATCATTCAATTGCTAATCGTAATAATACGAAGTATTTCATAGAATGTAAATTCCCTAAACCATCTAAATTCCTCAAGGGTTATTATGTGTCGTTGGATTGTTGTGGGATCCACCTCCAGTTGAATTGGAAAATAAAAATTGATGAGAATCCAACTATATATGTTCATGCATCTATCTCAAAATAATATATATTCATGCATTGATCTTGCTAATGATATATTTTATTCTGGAAATTAATATGTACATTGTCTTTGTATTGCCTCATAGCCTCCAAATTCACTCATCACCTATGACAGTTGATCTCAAACAAAGTCGGGTACCACCTACCATAGATGGCACATAAAATGAGGAAGCAATGCAAAGGGTGTTGTATATATATATATATATATATATAGAAGGGATCAATATCCTCTTTTTTTTTGTAGTTTTTGCCGTCAAAATCAATGAAAATGATCGATCTGGACCGTTGAAAATATTTTTCATACTAACATAGACTTTGAAATTAAATTTTACATATTTTGGAATTTTTTTTACTATTTTATCGGATTGGTTGAAAATTGAATGTATGTAGATCGTTAGATAAATTTTTTTTCAACCCCTCCGATAAAATAGTAAAAAAATTCAAAAAAATGTAAAATTTGATCTTCAAGTCTACATCAGTATGGAGAATGTTTTCAATAGTTCGAAACAACTATTTTCATCGATTTTGATGACGGAAGCTATTGAAGGCTAGAAAAAAGAGGCTACGAATCCCTTCTCATATATATATATATATATATATCTTTTCTTTTATTTTCCAATAATATGCATTTCTACCCCGTTAAAAAAAGTAATTGAGGTTCCGATAAAGAATTATAAATCGACAGTGGATAAATAAGTTTGTATATGCTTTTCATTTGAGTGTGAGAATATAAGGATATGTGTTAGATGAATGCCGGAATAAAAAAAATCAAATTAGCATGCACTTAAAGGTGAACTTAGAACAGGACGACGACTATGAATTCATTTACATATTTAACATGAATGATAAATAAAAAAATACATAAGCATAGTTTATCTAATCAAGAAAATAACATAAACAATTTGACAATAAATTTTTAAATAAATTAAAAGGATTTGAAAATAGAAAAAAGTTTTATTTTTTTTGAATTTATATATTTGTTTGTGCTTTTTCATATTTTTTTAATTGTTATTAGATATTTTATAAAAACAATTAAAATTATATGAAATTTACAACGGTCCATATAGTTAAATTAATGATATTTTTGCCAATAATATCTCTATGTTTATCAAATGATGATATATTTCCTTCAACATGATAGATTTCGGGTAAATATCCTAGAAACGGTATATTTTACTAGGAATCTTTTGTTTACTTGTTGGGAAAATATGTAGTGTTTTTTTTTTTTTACCCCTTTTAATGTCTATATCAAATATGACAAAAGAGGTTCCCTAAAGATTCTGTGAAATTTTATCAATCAAGATGGTGGAGGCACCATGGAGAAAATGTTGGAGTAATGTAGCAAAGCCGTTGTTGGAAAAATAAGGGCTATCAAATGTTATATTTTGTCATGATAATAAACATAAACACAAAGAGCGTTTATTCAGTTAGTAGTAATCGTACCCGTGCACATTAACGGGAGAAAATAATGTACACGAAAAAGCGATTGCATATTAATCAGTGCAATCGTCATGCAATAAGAAAGAGAATAAATATTGATCGCTCCCATATTAAATTTCAATTAAAAAATTAATATAATAACATTATATTGGTAAATATTTTTTTAGTGTAGTGGTAGAGCAGTGATAGAGATCAATAAATATTGGTAAATAACAATATAGACACAAAGAATATTGTAGTGTAGTGGTATGAGGCCAGTGAAATAACTGGGAAGACCCTAGTTCGAACTCGACATGTAGCAATAATTTTGCAACAAATAAAGCTTTGAAGAGATCTTCTGTGGCGTCGGGTGTGTATACATGTGTGTTGAAGCTCATAATTGAAAAATAGTTCAATGCGCGAATTTGATAGGAGTTTAATCCAACGGTTGATAATCTATCCGCCAAAAGACCATTAAATCTGGACTCTTGCAGAATTTAGACATTAAGCTTCTTAATAAGAATGAGAGATAAAGATGAGGTTGAGAATTGAACATGAGGGATCTCATTTGAGAATATATTTCTGAAAGTCGTGTTAACTGATACTCGTGGGCTTACACCTGAGATTGCCTTCAAAGAGCTAAGGAGAGAAGTTTAGAAATGTTGGTTAAAGCTTTGGGATATATCGAAAGAGTTATTAACTTCTATACTTGTTCCAACTGCAAAAACTCGAGGCCTAACGATATAACTCCATTATACGAGCTTCTCCTAAAGGCTCCAATTTTGTACTAATGAAAAAATTACATAATTTCAATTGAAAAATAAAAGAAAAGATAGATTCTTACCAGAACAGAAGAGGAACAATAAAATTTACAAAATATTTTCAAATCCAAATTATATGTAAAGCATTACAAACTAAATAAACATACAATTATACATAAAATGTGAATTTCTTCTCTCTGTCAAAAGATCAATGAGGAAATAGATCTGAATTTTTTTTCCAACCTTGTTTCATCTTAGGAAGACCAATGAGGAAATAGATCTGAATTTTTTTTCCAATCTTTTCCTCAAAAACAAGAAAATGGAGATCTCAGAAAATGCCGAGTTGTTTGTGCCGTTTGAAATGCAGTTTGTTTTCCTAGATCATTCATGCCGAGCTCTAACTAAATCTCTCTGGATGATATATGAAAAAAAGAATTATTAGTTGCAAATCAATTGAACAAAAAAATGCAAATAATACTATTAAACTACATCTATCAGATTCCTCCCTTGCATAATGTTCATATATATTGTAACTAAGTAACTAATTAAACTGAAAGAAGGAATTGCACATCTATTCAACCAATTAAATCAGAATTGCACTCTTCATCACTTGCTGGTAAAAAGGTAGGTAATGAATATATAAATCACCATTGAAAAAAAATTAAATGGAAACCTGACTTCACTGATTAATTTATAAATAACGCAAAAAAAGTAGAAAAGAAATAACTTTGGAACACCTCTCCTAATCAGTTAAAGCCCATATGAATTATGAAAAAAAATATATTTAAAAAACATTACTAAATAAAAATAATTTAATAGCAAAGAGATGGGGAAACCCCTTAGAAGCTTTCTGATCAGCAATGAAGTGTTTTTAATCGTAATTATTTTGGTGAAGAAAGAAGTAGACAAATGGTATATAAATCATAAATTAATGAGAAATAAATAATTAAGTACCTAATTTTGACGAATACTAGAGAGAAATTCTACAACCCGATTAAAAGCACAGAATCGACGCATGCTTCCTTCAGATAACTCGAGATGCTCCTTTTGTTTTGCCTCCTTCAGATTTAGCGTTAGCGTTGCCCTTTTATAAATTGAATAAGAGATGGTTCTAGTAAATTGGCAATGTGGGACTAAGCCAAAGAGACCGGTATAAGAAAATTTTGAAGTTTTAATGCGTTGGATTTGAATATTTGATAAAGACATTGAATGCCAGAAATAGATATGATAATAATAATCATAATACACAAATACATCCCCCAGCTTCCAGGAACGTAGATCCCAATCTTTGAAAAATTATTGCGTGCCGTTGGATGGGATTGTGTGGGGTCCACCCTCGTTAATATCGGAACGAGATCTTCTACCGCGCAGCACCGATACTGTGCGTGCTGCGTAACAAATTTCAGCCTTTAATTTGCATCGAGATTCATATAAGCTAAATTTTATATCAGACCTCCTGAATCAAATTTGGACCGTCCGTAGCTTACAGTGCAGAAAATCTGAACCGTCCGTCGGTGCTGCGCGGTAGAAGATCAGCTTCCGTTAATATCCTTCGAAAGATAATGTAGAGGTGTATCAAATTACTGATTGCATATTTATGGATGAGTTTTTTTTTTTCTGGTAATATATATATTTTTTTTTCTGAATCTGTAGTGCAGTTGAGATAAGGTTATATATAAAGGAGACCGATTCTGAACAGCTTTTTTTTACTAATTATCACAATGATATTGATAAAAATAGTCAAGGGGTTAAGGTTTCTCGACTGAATAATCAGAAGTGTAGAAAAACTAGCTTTCGGCACTTGAGTTTACTGTCGAACGGTAGATTTTCTACCATGTGATTGTTGCATTTTTTAGTTTTGAAAATTTAATTATAATTTTGACATGCATTAAAAATTAATTACTATTTTGATCATGTATAGAAAAAGTTTTTGGCCATTTAATTAAATTTATCCTTTTGTTTTCGGTTCACACCAGCTGCAGTATATATTCATTTCAATTTTCGTATTATCAATTTGAGTGGGTCTAATTTAAAGAATTTTTGGTCAAAATTTTAATTAAATTTTCATATTTTTTTGCTATTCATGATCAAAATTGTAATTAACTTTTTATACATAGTCGGATTTGTAAATTCCCAAAAAAAAACATGGCTTTGCTTATGTTAGAAAAATCAACGTCCCTCAAATTTTCGAAAAAAATTACCGTACGGTAAAACTTCTACTGTTCTGGCTAGTGCATATTAAAAACTCTGACCCTTGATTATTTTTCTAAGAAATATTTTGATAATTATAAAAAAAAATCTGAAATCTGAATCTATAGTGTTGAAAATTGTTGACAATATGTTAAAATTATAGTTTTTCTATGATTTTCTTAGGTCACACATTAATTTTTGGTGCATTACAAATATTTTTCTCATTGATGTTTATATGTTATAGTACTTTGAAAAATGGACATATTTCTCAAATTAAACTAAATTGTATATAGTGTATCCAAGTCATGATATCAACACAGTTCATAGCTGACAATTGTTAAATCAGTTGTCATCATTTGCAGACATTCATTTTTGGTATGAATACAACTTATCTTTTTCTAATTTTTGTTATCTCTGTTGAATATATTTTTATTTTATAGCCTACAAAATTAGTCAAAATAGTAATCGATTGTCATTTGTCAGATCTCATAATGTCCGCAATAGAACCACTCAACTCAAATATAACTACAATAGTGTTATAACAGGTAGAGCTGTAATTTGAGCTTCGCTCAAAAAAAAAATGATAATAGTATGATTATTATTAAAATTAAATTTTCTGTTTACTCCATGCAGCAAGTGCTACGCAAAAAAATTTAGCAAATTTCAAACTTCTACACAAGAATCGAAAGAAAAATTGTCACATATTATCCACCAAACAATAAACGATTCAGAACAAAATAGTAAAAAAATAAACAATCCAAATTGAAGTGCCGACATCTCCTTAAAGCTGATACGCCGACACACAGCCATCTTCATACTATTTTAGTTTTAGATGGCTGCATGTAGAAAAGGTTGTTCAGAGGCGACACAATTGCCTAATTTATATAAATAGCCCAAAAAGGATACTGCTTCTTAGCTACTATGTTGAATAGCCACCTCACAATATGGGCTGCAAGCCTGCAATTTTAATGTGTAACGTTTATAGTAATATAAAAAGTTACTAATTGTACGCCTTCTTAGCTAACGATCTATTAAAGTTTTCACGCCAATTTTTCTAGTCCGGACAAGAGAAGGATAGTTTGGCCAAATCCGAGCACTAAGACAGTAAGAGCATCTCGCATTTGAAATTAATTACTGAATAGTAATTGTAGAAATTTTAGAAATTAAGCAATTTATTTCTACATTAGTACAATCAAGCAAACAATTTTTTTCCCGTTCAATTAGCAGCCCTGCAGACAAGTCGCGGACTTCTCTATTTTTGATACATTGTAACTACAAAGAATATGTTTGTAGTTTCCGAAAATACCCTCTGCATCCACGAAAATTGAACTTAATGTTTAGCAAACTAAAAAGATATCACAACAACAAAAAAAAACTTGATTATCTACAGATGTATATTGTAGCAAACTGAAATTTCCTCATTTTGGATTTCTGGATCCTATTAATAGCGACGCTGGTAAACAAGCTTCAAAAAGTTGAAAATAAGAAGAAAGCCTTCCTTCTATTACCAAATAAATAAATGACAAATTACAAATACCCTCCATCTTTCTCTGTTATAGATATGCGTCTTAGCATCTTTCTCGGTTCTTATTTAACTAGCTCCTAGAATATTGTAAATAAAAATATAAAAACGCATATAAAGTTCTCAAAATTTATTAACAATGAAGCAGGGACGGAACCAAAACACTGAATTAGGGGGGCCGATTTGGAGTTAGGGGAGCCGATTTACTAGTATAGTCTAATTTAAATGTCATAATGATGCTAAAATTTAATTTTGATCAAATTATACAAATTTTTAATAAATATTTTAACTAAGTCTTATTATTTAATTAAATTTAATTAGATAATTAAACAAGATACAAACTTTTCCAAACCAAAGGAGAGGCCGGGGCCCACCCTGACCCCCCACTGGTTCCGCCCCTGCAATGAAGAACAATAATCAATTTGAAGAGAAAAACTTCAAACTGGTATGCACTTGCACAGTGATACCAGGATATACTCATATACCTGCTTGCCAATATACATAAGGTAACAAACTATAACATTACTCTCCACATCAGTGTTGATTCCACTAACAGTTTCAGTACCGGTAATATTTGGTACCATCCACGAAGAATCAGCTCGGAGATGAACATTTCACATGCTTTTCTGAAAAGAGCGGGAACTTCTCCCGCAACCCTAATAAGAGGATCGTCGAACTTCAACATCCTTGACTATTACAGTTCACCATGCTTTTCAATATCCTGCTTCTGTTTCTCCCAAAACTGCTGGAGCTTTTCACGTAGATTTGATGGCAGTGTAAGGATCAATGGATTCCATACCATAGGTACCAATGGAAAAATCTTTTTGAGCTCTTGTACCTCGGGTTGTGGCACCAATGTCACAGATTCCATTCAGAGTAAATGTACAAATACAAATGTAAATAAATTAAATCAAGGATTTATCAAGAATTTGAGTAAAGTTACCAATATACAAACTTTAAAGTCTTTTAGTGTCCATATGTATATATGCACCTTGTAACTCGTTAATTAAACATTGACAAGGATATGGTATATATCAATTACTTAATATACCTTTTTAACATTCAAGATGCACAAATTCACTATATCAATCACCATCACAATTAAGCTATGACTTACACACCCAAATAGGATCTATATATAATTTAATATTAACAATATCAGAATGCAACTTTGATTAACCTTCCACGATTTTCTCAAAATACTAAGACGGAGTTAACCAAATAGAATAGTAGGTGAAGTTGCATCTAATTTGTAAAGCCAAGACACCTTAATTTGTGCAAGTTTGAGTAAATTAATTTCCTTCTTATCACTAACAATTGAAATATCAGATAGATAAAAAAGTTCCAAGAAACATATAAATGACATTAATAATATGCGTATGTAAAACTTATGAATTATGAAAAAATTACTATACAGTAAGCACCATTCTCATTAATAAAGTTGATCTATTTTTCGCTAATAATGTTTGCGGTAGAGTCCGCCTTCGGAAACAGAAATTACATCCAATATGATTCAGAAGCAAATAACTGAAGGAAAACATTTTTAACCTCAAGAAAAATAGGTGCTTTATACGGTGTATAGTAGATAAAATTTTGCATTTAAACAAGTCATTTTTAGCACACCTTTGAATGTAATACTGCACAACATGAGGCTATATCGAAAAGTTGAAGAAATTCAAAAAGAATTAAAAACAATAATTTGTAATTAGTGACTTAATTTGTTTCTTTTGAAAAGAGAGCAAAAATAATAATAATACCTATTTTGACAAATACTTGGGAGTTTTGAACAAATTTCAACCAAACCGAGTAGGACGAATCCATGCTCGTCTCCTTCACATACTTCTAGTACTTGTAATATTTTCTGTGTATTTTGATAGATGAGCAATTTCGCTTTGGCCTTTTATATAATTGCGAAAAGAGACGATTATTATTAGATACACAACGTGGGACTAAGTAGAACAAATCCGGACTAAAAATTATTGTGATTTATGAAATGAAAATGAAAATGAAAATGAAAAATATATGGTACATCCCCTCTGAATCTGGTTCCAGGTGAACAAGTTGGCTCCAAAACCGTCCAAATTCCTCAAGAGTTGTTATGCGCCGTTGGATTGTTTTGAGGTCCACATCCAGTGGAATTGAAAGATAATATTGATAAGCATCGAATTATAGATACAATAAATATGTTCATGCATGAGATTTTGCTTTTTATTCTGGATATTGATATATACATTGTCTTTTGTATCGCCTCCTCATCTCCAACTTCACTCATCACCTATGACAGTTGGTCCCGCACAAAATCGGATGCCACCTGTCATTGTCATATGGCGCATAAAGTGAGGGAGCAATGCAATGGTATTTGCATATATTTTTTGGAGCTGATATATATCACAGTTGATATTAACTATTAATATCAAATAGATTTCTTCATTTCCAACTGAATATCTCCATTTCAGTCAAATTCTAAAACTTAGCATATTTCACAAATCTCCAAAATTTCACAGTTTTCAATCAATTTGCAAAATACAACAAATCCAACAGTTAAATGTCACAAAAAGTACATAAAAACATAAAATTTGAAGTTTGAATTGCACAAAACACTACATAACAGCAGAAATCTTCAATTTTCATAAATTTCCATTTTATACGGCCAGAAACACTGCAAAAATAAAAAAAATCATTCATAAACAAATAAAATGCATAATAATGAGTAAAGATGCATTATAATCAGTTTAGAATTTCTGGTAACAACAAAAAAAGATTAACATGCAAAAATGCATTATAATTGTACTAATTTGCATGTTAGTACTAACATGCATAATAACAATAAATAACGTGCATAATAAATTAGTAAACATGCATTATAATCATTTTAGAGTGCTAACTTGCATGATAATAATACTAAATTGCATGATAACAGTGTTAACATTCATAATAACAATAAATAAAGTGCATAATAAATCATAGAAATAACATGAAATCTTACATGAACTTCAAATGAATATTAACATGCATAATAACAATAAATAAAGTGCACAAATTATGCAACTAGTTTTAGATGCATTATAAAATAAATAAGGTACATTGTATATAATGCAACATGCATCAAAAGAAACAAGTAATTATCTGATGGCGACTTGTCAGATCCTTGTTCAGAAAGGGTGCCTACAAATATCAAACAAATTAGATGAGATGCATGATAAAAGATGCAAAGTGCATGATAAGTAGTTTGAAGTGCACAAGAAAAAATAACTACCTGTCTTGGAACCAGAACCTTCTAGTGCAATAGTTGTCTCCTCAGACCTTGACTTGAAACCAGGAGTGTTGCCAGCAGATTTATCAACTATTTCTTCATCATATGGACCTATAAATATCAAACAAATTAAATAAAATACATAATAAAATATATAATGTGCATGATAAGTAATTTTTACTACAGAAAATAATATGTAACAACCTTTGTTGGAACCTTCTAGTGCAGCAGTCCTAATTTTTACTCATCGTCCATTTTATCCACCAGAATAAATTAGATGCATTATAACTAAGTTTAATAACAGATCCACCAGAATACTAAATTAGATGCATTATCATAACTAAATTAGATGCATTATAACTAAGTTTAATAAAAGATCCACCAGAATACTAAATTAGATGCATTATAATAACTAGTAGATGCATTATAGCTAAGTTTGACAACAAATCCAACAGAATATTAACTTAGATGCATTAACATAACTGGTAGATGCATTATAACGAAGCTTAATAATAGATCGATAGAAAATAACAGTAGTCTAACATAAATCACATTTTTAGATCAAAAATGTCTATTAACAGATCCTCTTAAATACAAAATTTTAGATGCATTATAAAAACTAGTAGATGCATGTACACTAATAAGTAGTACATGAATAACATATTTAATCAAAACCTAGGATTAGAGAATCAAAATCCGAAAAAGAGAATCTAGTGAGCGACCTGCTTGGGAAAGGTCGATAGACCAACTCAACGCGGAGAGTCTTTGCTTCGGTCAATAAGATGTCACAATGAAATTAGTAGATGCAAAATAATCACTATTAGGTGCATTATAACTAAGTTTAATAATCACTGACGCTTTCCAATCTACCCTTTGCATTCTTTCTAGAAGCACCGAAACCCATGCTTCCCATGATCACAGCGTTGGGCCCCAGTAACTCGATCTTGAGGCACAATCTCTCCTTCATGTCGTGATCCTTGATAACGTGAATCTTGAACGGGATATTCGCATCAACCAGGGGTTGCGCCAGCTCTTGTGCCTTGGAAGAGGAGAAAGCGTCGAAATACTCCTTCCGCTTTTGTTTGACCTCCTCCGACGAGCCCTCTTGGTCGTCGGCGATTGAGGTGTCGATGGATCCCCAATTAGCGCAGTACAAGACGGAGGTGGGGCACACATGCAAGAGGATGACCGAGTCACCGGGGCGGAGGTAGTTTTGCACGACCCAGCGAAGCGCATATGCTTTCTCGTCGCTCAGATCAACGGCGATAGCGATCCGACGGTTTGCGATGGAGGTTGTGGAGGGGTTGGGATCCATTGGAGGAGCTGGGGTTTAGAGATGGAGAGTGAAAGATGGAGAAGGGTTGGGGGGAGATGAAGCTCGATTGCTTGTTGAATTGGAAAAAAAGAGAGCGTCAGTTGAAAAAAATGAGCTGTTTATATATGTATCAACAGTTGGTATCAATTTGCGTATCTCCGCAACATTTTCCTATATTTTTTCCTTTTATTTTCCAAAGATATTAACTTTTTTATCCTGCTAGAATAAAATAGGACGAAGAATACGACTTCATTTATATATTTAACATGATAAATTTAAAAGACATATAAGCAATTAAGCATAGTTCATCTCATCAAGAAAACAAAAACAAAAGCAAAATATGAGCATAGGCAGGGGCGGATCCAGTGTGATCCAGGGTGGCAAGCCCCCCCCCCCCCCCCAAACAAAAAAAAAACTCTGTGTATTTGTACGCTTTGTCATTTTTTGTTGTAAAATCACGATTTATATTTAAAAATCTACACTATTTTGCCTTCCTTGAAAAAATTATAAATTTTCGTTCCTGGCGGAAATTCTAGATCTGCCCTGAGCATAGGAGGGGATCATTTGACGATGGCTATTTTGACAATTTGACAATATTTTTTTTAAAAAAATAAAAGGACTGATCTGTGAAGGAAACAAAAAGTGTTTACATAATAGTTCTTGAAAATGGATTGATTCCCTACTGGATGCTGAACAATAAGAAATGGGCCATTTTTAATGAAAAATTTCATGTAAATACTATGTTAACATTCTTTTTGAAATTAGTGGGGAGCGCCCACCTCTTCATTTTAAAAATTTAAAACGAAGAACAATAGTAACCAGTTTCGATCTATCACAGACCGATTCCTGTTTTTTGTCATTCTACCTATATATCTGCTATATCCCTCTTCTTTATCTGTCCCTAACTCAATCTATTACAATTCAACTCTTTTATATACACTTTGATCTCTATACTTAGCTCTAACTTGACCTTCTTTGACGCATTTTATTCATTCCACTCTATCTTGATTTCACACACGGCCCGTTTCACTGCATCACAGTTATACCCAACCCTTCAGACATCAAGTCTCCTCTTAGGCTGGAATTGTTTTCCTTTCCCTCGTACCATGTATCGGGTCCTTCCTTCAGCAATATCATATCTTGATGTCCTTGGCCTTCTCCAGTTCCATCCCCCCGGTATATTGCTTCCTTCACTTCAAACGGAATAAGCCAGTCCATCCTGTCGTTCTGCTCAGTCTTCCTTTTTGTGTCCAGCCACCTTTTCACCATCTTGCTTGAGTCCTGATTCATAGCCTCTGTCCAATATAATAATAACTGCTTAATTTTAATGCAAAACGTATGAACTGAATCTTGATGTTTATCATTGAAGTACACATTATTTCTATCCAACCAACAAAGCCATAATATCGCTGCAGATACAATGCTATAAACTGTTTTACCCAATTCAATTATTTGATCAAGCAAATCAGCTAAATCTTTAATGTTGAGTTCCTCTTTCTCAAAAACCCATCTCCATACCTGCTTAATATTAGAGCAATAAAAAAACAGGTGCTCAATCGTCTCAATCTCTTCACAATGTACACAATTACTCTCACCTTGCCAACCTCTTTTTACCAAGTTGGCTCTTACTAAAACACTACCTTTCACCATTAACCAAATGAAAGACCTGATTTTCAGTGGCATTGGTAGTTGCCAAAATAGATCCCAGCTTGAATGCTTGACTCCTCTGTGTACCAGCCAAGCATACATTAGTTTTGTTTTAAATTGAGTTGACCTCTGCCAAAGATTTTGACCTTTGTGTACCAGCCAAGAATTTGATATGTCCATAACTCAGTCTATTACCAATTTCCACCAACCTTTACAATCTGGATCACTCAATTTCCAGGCCCATCTACTAAGCAGTGCTTTATTCATATCTTTTAGGTCAATTACTCCTAACCCTCCCTCATTTCTAGGCATGCACACATCTGACCATTGTACCAGATGCATTTTCTTCTGCCCCCCTGAGTCCCAAATGAAATTTCTTCTTATTTGGTCTAATTTTTTTCTAATTTCAGCAGGCATCATGTGAACACTCATATAGTATATTGGGAGGGAAGATAACACACTATTAACCAAAGTGATTTTTCCCCCATAGAAAGAAGAGAACCTTTCCACTCTTGTAATTTGGCTTGAAATCTTTCTATCAAAATTGCCCAATCTGATTTTCTTAGTTTTTTTCCAATGTATTGGAACCCCCAAATATCTCAGGGGCCATTAGGCAATTTTGCATCCTAATATTCCAGCCATCTTGTTACATTCTCCCCAATTCAGATTTACAGGAAAATTTTCACATTTATCAAAGTTTATTTTCATACTTGAGACTGCTTCATACCCTACCAGCACCCACTTGATGACTTGTATCATGGCCTCATATGCCTGCACCAAAATTATAGTATCATCTGCATACTGCAGATAGGTAAGTTGTCCTTCTGCAGGAATCATGGGACCCAATCCTCTCACCAGTCCAGCAGTTCTTGTTTTCTTTATAATTTTATTAAGAACATCTGCTACAAAATTGAAAAGAATAGGTGAGAGAGGATCTCCTTGCTTTAATCCTCTTTTGCTTTTAAAATATCTAGTCAGATTCTCATTTATATTAACACATACTTCCCCCTACCAGAAGGGAATTTATCCATTGAATCCATAGTAAAGGGAATTACTATATTTGTTATAAACAACTTTAGAAATAATTTTGCAACAACGAAACCCAAATAACACTCAAGCCAGGCGAAAACCAAATGACACCATTAATGGAGCAATCAATGTTGTTCACGGCCAGGAGAAGGGATGAACACACGTCACAAGGAGAAGGCCGAGGAGAACGGCGATGACTACGAAGATATGAAATCGAGTAAGAGAGAATTATAAGTTGCTCTCATGTGGTAAAACAAATTGTAATTGGAGGAATAAAGATAATTACGATCATGAATTTTAAAACGAAAACTTAAAAGCATCAGTGGAAAAAAACAGGAATTTAACATAATTATTATCTCCATACACTAGGTCTAAAAATGGCAAAAGCCATCGCTCCATTACCAATGATTGAACAAATAATCATTGGTAAAGTAGGACAGTGGCATTTTTGAAATATTTGCAATCTCTATAGCAATAGCTTTAAGAATCATTGGTAAAGGTCATCTAAAAATAAAATAAAATCAGAACATCCTTAGCAACCGTTATTTTTTAAAAACAATTGGTACATGCTAGTCCTTTAACAATAGTTGTTAAAATACAATCGTTGGTAGAGGCATTTTATTTTATAAAAAAATTATTATTCTTTTGTGACTTTTAACAACGTTTGTTTTTTAAACAAATGTTGTTATATGTTAGTCCTATAACAACGGATGTTTGAAAAATAATCATTTTGTTCTTTACTAATTTTTTATGATATTTACCAGCAATTGTGAAAAATAACACATTGCTAAGATACGACGATGACATTTTAAAAAAAGTTGGGCTTTCAGTAGCGATCTGTGTGATCCATTCTGATTGGTTGAAAGGTTGTCATGATCTATGTACTTCATTATGTTTGGCTGTAAAGAAACACATTTTTTCTACATTGTATAAAGTTCAAAAAATTTCTATCTCTTCACAGACCTCTTAATTCTCTTTTTCTCTCTCTTTCTCTTCACACAACTCATTATCTCTCTCTCTTTCTCTTCACAGAACAAAAAAAATGTATTTCATTCTTTTTTCAGCAAAAATCAGCAAGTAAACAATCAAGAACCAGCAAAAATCAAGAAGCAAAAACCAAGATTCAGAAAAAAAAAAATAAAGAACAAACAAGACACATCAAACAAATCAACAAAATTAGAGAAATAAGAGGGGTTCATAGGAAAAAGATGCATCTCAATAAAGTAAGAGGGACCATGAGACTACTGAGCCATTTTTTGTCAAAATGAAAGATTATGATGAGATTTTAATCAAGAAATTGTGCTACTATGTTATATTCAATCAAGTTAAAATAAGAGAATCTCTCATGTGCACGTGTGAATGTGAATGCTAAAGTTATTCATATTTATCTCCAAAGCCATCTCTCAATTTTACTCTCGATCTAAAGTCATGATCCAATTTCTAAAACAACAAAAATATGAACCTAAAGTGCATCAAAACGATTTTTTTAAGTCTTGTAACAACGGTTCTTAACAAATAACTATTGCTATACGATGTTTTGCAAAAACAAATATTTAACAAAAAAAACCATCTAACAACAGTTTATTCCCTAGAAATCACTGTCACATGTCATTATTACCAACGGTTAATTTTAAAGAAATATTTGTAAAGGTCACTCTGTTTATCAACGGTTTATTTCCAACCATTGTTGTCATTTAGCAACCACGTAGTAATAACGCCACAGATAATCGTTGGGATGAGAGTTTTTAACAGTTAGGGAAGTCTTTTTTTGCCTTTTTGGCACAGTGATATAAATATTCTTATCTTCAGCCATACGAAAAGTATATATACATTAATATCCTGTGACGATTTTTTCTCTAAGTTATATGCGAATTATGACTATTATAGAGAATAAATAGATATAAAAATTGACGAAGTTTGAGCACTTGAGGAAAAACCCTAGACAGAAAGTTAGAGGCTATTTGTCATTTTCGTTTTCATTTTGAGTTTTAATTTCTATTTTGAGATGTAGGCAAAACTCTTAATATTTAGTCGAAGTAGAATTATTTCCTCAGATTGTATAGTCAAACTGTCAAGCACATACTACCTAGTTTCAGCATTTTCTTTTTACTATAACAGTATGAAAAAAATTGTTACAGGATTTCAATTGAAATAAAAAAATAGCTACTGGCCATGAGTTAATTTATTCTTACAACGAGAACAATAAAAAGCTGCTAATTACTTCCAAATCCAAAATACACGTTAAGCATTACAATTTACAAACTAAAGGAACATACAATATAAATAAGTTACAATACAGTAGATGTACAATTGTATGAAATTTTCTCTTTGGCATCTACCCGAATAATGGATAATGTTTCATGATTTTGTCACAAGATTGGTGGAGCTTTTATGAAATTTTTTCTTTGACATTCCACCGAAAAATCCCGTTCTTGTTTCGAACTCTAACCTCGAAAACAAAATAATGGAGATGGCCGAAAATACTAGGCTCCGATTGTAAGATCAGAGCTCGAAACACTGGCACATTTGTTGACGAGACGATGTGCCGTTTTAAATGGTGGTTGTTTTCCTAGATCATTCATGCTGAATGGTGATCTGATATATGAAAAAGAAAGAAGAAAGAAAATATTTAGTTGCAATTCAATTCAGAACAAATATACAAAATAAAATAATATTAAACTACATCTAAAGAAATTCTTTAAATTTTGAGAAAAGAAAAAGTACAAGTGTATAACAATCTATTATATTTCTCCTTTGCATAATGTTCATATATGTGTTCATACGATAACTATTCAAAAGATTTTGCATGTCTAATCATTTGCAAACCAATTAACCAGAATTACACTTCCTATCAATAAGACAATAATTCAATCTACATGCCACCGATTCAAAATTTGATTGACGAGACTTTAGATCAGTTAAATAATTTGCATAACTTTGACCTTCATTTTTATCTAAAAAATATCAATATATATACTTGGTGAATATACCTTTCGTATTAAAAAAGTATGTAATGAATATATTCAGTCATAATCACATATAAGGTTATGAATTTTCAAATTTTATCTCTACCCCCCCCAACCCCAAAAAAAACAAATAAACACCATTCTCGTAAACTACCGTATTTTTTAGTAAATAATATTTGCGATACAGTCGTTTTAATAAGCAAAAGTTGTAAGCAATATGATCGAAGAAGCTAATAATGAAAGGAATTTTTTTTTCAAATCATATATGTGCTGCATATGGTATATATATAGTAGATAAAATTCTGTATTTGGAAAATATCTTTTTTAGCACAAATTTGAATGTAAATAGTGCTGATTGAAATTTTAAAACTTCACAAAGAATTGAAACGATTAAATGGAAACCTGACTTCTTTTTAATTAGAAAATAAGGCACAAAAACTAGGGAAAAAACTACATAATACCTCTTCTAATCAGTTAAAAGTCTATATGAATTATGAAAATAACTTATTTAAAAAACTACTAAATAAAAAACAATATAAGCAAAAAGATGGGGAAAACCCCTTAGATGGTTTCCAATCAGCAATGAAGTGTTTTAACTGTTATTATTAAAGAAAAAGTAGACAAATTATCTATAGAATAACAAACCATAATAAATTAATGAAAAGGAAATAGTAAGTACCTAAATATTTTGGCGAATAGTAAGCAAAATTCTACCAACACCATGAAAAAAAGCACAGAATCGACGCATGCTCCTTTCATATAACTAGAGAGTAGAGATGCTCCTTGCCAGTTGCCTCCTTCAGATTTAGGGTTGTGCTTTTATAAATGCGAAAAAAAGACGATTCTATTAAATAGGCAATGTGGGACTAAGCCGATTAGACCCGGATTAACAAATTCATTAAGTTTTAATTTTAATGCATTGGATTTTAAATTTTTAATATTTGATAAAGACGTTGGATGTCAGAAATGGATATGGTATATATATAAAATTAAATAAATACATCCCCCAACGCAGATCCCATCCTTCAAAAAATCATTGGGCCCCGTTGGATGGGATTTTTGTGGGGTCCACCCACATTAATTGCCTTTACAAAATACATATATGTAGAAATTTATGATTTTTTTTCTTTGAACAAAAATATATGATTGAAAAGTACAAAACATAAAAGTATGATGGACGTCCAAATTGAAAATCAAATCAGCACTTAAAAAATAATATATAATATGATGACGATTACATATTCACAATGACTGATTAAACAAGATGTAAATATACCAAACAAATTAGTATTTTAGAATTAGAAAATAACAACTCAAATAAAATAAAGTATGAGCTCTTGATTTAGTAGTTAAGAACAATATTTGAGAGAGGTTGTACGATCGAAATTTAATTTTGGAAGACAAATAACAGATTCACAAATAATATTTGAGGTTCATAATAAAAAAGAAAGTACAATAAAATACTAATGTTAAAGATTCGCGTTGGATTTAATCATTATTATGATCAATGGTTCAAATAGTGTTTAACAGCCGCTATAGCTAGCTTAGAGGGTGTTTGTGGGGGAGGGGGTAAACTTTGTGGATCCGATGCTCGTATTTGAGATGAGTAGGGTCGTGCTCGGTTCGATCCGACTATCACAGAAGGCTGTAATTTGATTCAGAGAGCATATGCTTTGGCCGTTAGATGTGTTTTAAACGATCCAGGTCGAAACAAGCAGGAAAGAGGAGGGATTATACGAGCAGCAGATTTGGTTCCAAACTTTGTGGTGTTACTAGGCTTTTAATAACGGGGCGGGTCGGGTATGCACGGGTTCGAACTCAAAACCCCCAATCCGACCCGTGATAAACCCGGGCGGGTCCAGACGGGTCCAGACGGGTCGGGTCGGATCCGTCCAATTTTTTGAATTTTTTTGAATTTAAAACTGCACATTATTTTAATATATATATATATATCGATTTTTCGAATTCTTTTTGAATTTTTTTGTATTTTTTTGAATTTTTGCACGGATTCACGGGTCGGGCACGGGTTTAGATGGGCTTGGAGGATTTGGGGCCAACCCGACCCGTGATAGATCCGTGGATCTAGGATCCGCGGATCCAGGCGGATCCGGACACGGGCACGAGTCGGGCACGGATCGGGCACAAGCGAGTAGACCCGCCCGGATTTTTTTAAAGTCTAGGTGTTACTATCCTTCAAAAAATTGAGTAAAGATATGGTGTGTTTTTTTAGATAAAGATGAGAGTCAAGCTATTCAAATTTAAATGATCTAAAATCTCTCATCCGAGTTTCGAACTCAAGACATTCCACACGAACGTCATTGCTCTTAGCCACTAAGCTAAGAGCTAGTTCTTGAGTAAAGATATTGTGTTACTTGGAGCATTAAGATATTTCGTATTTTTAACTCAAAAATATCATTAGATATTTTTAACTCAATAATTTGTTTATATAAAAAATCTAGCTAGATTTTTTTTTATTTAGAGTTTTTTAAGTATATGTTTTAATTTTTTAAATGAACTAATTTTGTGTATAAATATTGATTATTTTATTATTATTATTTTGGAGTAATTTCAAAAATTCTTTAAAATATGTTTTCCTTATTTTTCCATTTTCCCCTGATTTTTAATGGTTTTAAACGTATTTTTTTCGTGAAAAAAAATCGGATTTTCTGATTCGATTAAGCCGATTTGACCGATTCTTTTATGAACCAACCATCTGATTCTGATACCGTTTTCAATTTTAAGAAGAACCATATAATTTCATTATCAACACAAAAATGTTTACGAAAAATAAAATATGTTTCCTTTTTGTGAATATAGAAAAAAAATTGAAAATTTATGTAATTAATTCAAGCCCGCTCAACTCAAACATGTGTATACAGTATACGCAAGAAAGCTAGAGCTTCCTCGAACTCGGCTCACGAAATATACTGAATAAAGACGGTTCAAATTAATAATATTAATTGTTTTGAGCTAAAACATACGCTCGTATTCAATTCGTGAAAAAACTTGAGTCAACTCGAATATTTTTCTTTTGATTAATTGCTTGTAGATTTGTCAGATCCAATATACAAATAAAGTACTTAATATTAATTTTCTGACTGAATCGGAATGAACCCAAATTTACATGAATGCATCCATAACAAATGAAATAAAATACCACAATGCAAGCGCTTGTCTACTTTTAATAAAAAAAAGGAAACAACAAACACAATTGAAATTTGAAACGTTTGCAACATAGTACAAAATGGTTTCGTCACAATTAGATTATACTAAATAATGAAAAACAAAAGCAATGATCTAACAGTATAAAAATGGTTATCCTTAAGTACTGAAAAATGCAATACCCAAAATCAAAGATCGAACTGAGATATCACTGACAGTCTCAGGAATATGGAAACGGATCAGCTGTCATTATTTCGATGGCAGTCCGTTGTTATTGAATGACTGACAAGTGAATTCCACAAAATAGTGGGATTCTCTGAATCAAATCACAGCCGTCCAAATTGAAGACAGCGACTCAGAATCAATAACAGCAAATAATGACAGCAGATGGGATCCTCAGGAATATTACAGGCCGCGACCAGCATGCCATTGCCACCAAGAAGAATATATGTTTAATTGAAGTGAAGAGATAACGTACAGATATCTCTCTCAGTTATGTAAGGTTTGCAACTTCTTCTGACATCACCTACGGGTTTCAATTCAAAAAAAAAAAAACTTCTTCTGACAGCACTCCTGTCACCGTTTTTTTTTAATATTATAAACTTAATAACAAATTCAAAGAAAAATTGTTTTGAAAGTTTGAAAACAAAAAAGATCGAAATTGTGAATAGCAGTCAAAAAGAAAAAAGACTAACGCGGTATTTTTTGTAAAAACTTGAATTGCGTTTATCGGGATTGTAATTATTTTTTTATCGTTGCTAGTCATTGAACTGTAGATATTCGAGTTTACTTCTACAACGTCGAGTCTGATTTGTGATCAAAGAAATGAGAGATTCAAAACTAAATCTGACGCAAGCTCTTCATAAAAAACTACTAATTAGACATAAGTTGAAGATGGAGTTGCACATTTCTCTGATCTCAAATCAAACTTGATGCGATGAATGTAGACTCGAATATCTACAGCTCGATGACTTCCGACGGAAAAAAATTAATTACAGTCTCGACGAACATAGTTGGAGTTTGTAGAATAAATACTGATCATACTTAATATATTTTTACAACAACTTTGAATCGAGACTATAATGAGCATGGCTAAAATAATATGCATAGTACACTCCATTTTGTACTATGCATATAGATATAGGTCATTAAATTGAGATTTAAGTTGCTCAATAAATTCTTCATATGAAAATATTATAGGAAATTAAATTTCGTGATTTTTAGAGCTTTCTAGCTATTTTTTAAATATTTTTTAAAAACAGTCCAGATTTAATACTACAAAAGTGCTATTTCTGTGCTGTTTTTAAAAAATATTTAAAAAATAGCAAGAAAGCTCTAAAAATCACGAAATTTTATTTCCTACAAGATTTTGATATGAAGAATTTATTGAGCAACTTAAATATCAATTTAATGACCAAATTAAATACAAATGGGTGCATAGTACGTTATGTGGTGTACTATGCATATTATTTTAGCCATGCTCGACTATAATTAGTTTTTTTATCGTCGCAAGCCATCTCGTTGTAGGAATTCGAGTCTATTTTCACCGCGTTGAGTTTGATTGATGATGAAAGAATGTGCATCTTAAATTTGACTTTATCTTCAATTTATGTCTTAATTGATAATTTTTTATCACGAGTTTGTGTAAGATTTAATTTTGAATCGCTATTTTCTCCGAACATAAATCAAACTTGACGCGTTGAAAGTTGACTCAAATATCTACAGCTCGACGACTTGTGACATTAAAAAAACTAATATCAGTCTCGACGAACACAATTGAAATTGTTGCAAAAAATTACTTAAATATAACTCTACTAGAATTAAAGTATAGTATTTTTATGAATAAAAAATCAAGTACAGAAGCAAATGAAAGAGGATTTAAGGCACTGTATTGAGAATATCATATATTAGCATTTTTCTTTTGACCGAGTTTGCAACTCCGAATTTTTCTATTTTTCGAACTTTCAAATCAAATTTTCTTTCTAATTATAATTTATTTATTAAATTTCTAATATAAAAAAACGGCTGATGTACAAGTTGTCTAAATGCCGCACAATATTAAAATAATAAAAGGAAATATCATATGTATGTTTAACCTCCTTAAGGTAACAAAATAAAATGTAAAAAAAGAAGAAGAAAATAAGCTTGCCAGATAATACAAATCAACAAAAGCAAAGAAACATACATAAAATTCTGAAGAGGTAGTTCAGTTCAGACCGTGGGAATCAAAAAAACGAGACTGAGAGACGATTCCGTTGCCGCCAGCCTATACACCAACCAAACTCCATTGATTTATTTGGAGTTCCTGCGATGTCTTTGTTCACCTCATGTTTCTACGCTAATTCACTGGACCTAAATTCACTGGTAAGTTTAGAAGAGCAACTAGTTTAACCATTTCCCATGGATTGTAAGCTTTTGTAAAAAGGGAATGTGAAGATAGTTCATAGTTGCAACGAGCCAAGCTCGTGTGACCACGGCCAAGGCACGAGTCAAGCTGGGTTGGGCTCACAATCCTCACGTGTCTGGAATATTTTATTTTCTTTATCTGCAACACATGGCACGGATTCCGAAATTTATTTTAATATTATTAATTATTAAATTAAATGTTAAGAAAAAGTAATTGAAAATTTCATATCTACTACTTCGGTTATAGGCTTATGATTAAAAAAAAAAAAGGTACATCGTAGTAGATATAATATAATAAGATATTTATGTTACGGAGAAATGCTATTATGATTTGCAAAGCGCGTGCTTTAAAATTGTGAATCATTGGATCACGTTTTGTGATTCGTGCGCACATGATAATTGAAGATTCAATAATCCACAATTTCAAAGCACGTGCTTTGCAAAACATAATAACATTTCTCTTATATTATATACTAAAATATTATAGAAAAAATTATATTTCAATAAAATCACAATTTTATAAAAATTAATATATATATATATATATATATTAATATTAATACACTTATGAACATAAACAGGAGATTATCCACGTAGTACCGCACCTTGTTGTGACTTGTGAGGTGCTGTACTTCCCAGTGGTACTGCAGCTGGTTGTGAGGTGTTGTACTTCCCAGTGGATTTGGATTCAAATTTCATCACTCTCCAATTTAATTTCTTTGTCATTTACTTCTCAAAAGTGGCAAGCATTTTATATACGTGAATTTTGATCGAATATGCTGGTCAAATATATTAAAATAATACGATAAATCACCGAAAGTATCGGATGTCTATCGCATACGTATTCGTATCGGATATGTATTCGATGCGCGATGCGGCGGAATTTGAGAGTATCTTTGTTTTAATTTTACAAACGCTTTCGTATAATTTTCTGTTATAACATATGAATCATGGACAAGCAAAATTCATGAATTTCTCCATCATAAAATTTCCCCTTTTAGAGCAATTTACAAATCATTGTTTAGAAAAAATGTTTATGAATATATTTTGTTTTAGTTTTTTTCATATATTTTGTTTTAGTTAAGTTGTCAAGAAAGTGATTCTTTCCGACAAACTAGTCAAATCGGTAGAGATAAACACGGCTTATTTTTTTTTTAAACCCGAATAAATATGTTCTACTTAACTATATTACGTTCTTAAATTGTTTAAAAAATTTATAATATGGACTTTTATGATTATTATGTAATTTTAAAGTAATTATTTTAATAAAAATAGTGAGATTTGGCCGCTGTCAGGTGATTTGGTCATTTTAATGGACCAAATTTGACAATATTTATTACAATTATCGAAGATACTAACAAAATTGTTCAATGTAAGAACATCTATATTTATGCAATTACAAAAGTTCAATTAATCTGTCACATCAGCAATTCAGCATTTATATTATTAATTTTACAATATTTTTGTCACACCGCAGCTATTTTTTGTATTAATTTACATCTCTACCATTTCAATTCCACTAACATGAAAAATAGAATTAATTTTAGAGTTAGCAAAGACATCAAGTTTTGCAATTACATGGTTTATATTATTTGTAAAGCAATTACAAAGACTTGTGTCACTTTATGACAAAACTACATCAATATTTACAAATAATATTATGCGTATCCTAATCCTTGTATTTTTTTTTTGTCTAGAATTAAAATTTCAGGGATGCAGAACTTTAATATGCAAGAAATATTAATTTGCTGACATGACATAAAAATCGCATCTTTTGCACTTATTTATTTTTATAAGTGAGATTAGAGGCGAAACCACTAGTGAGGTCAGGGTGGGTTTCGACTCCTTTTAACTCAGAAAATTTTAAACTTCGTATTTAAATTTGATAAATGGTAATAATTTATTTGAAATTTTGATTAAAATTGATTTTTTTATTAAAAGTTTGTAATATTTGATCAAATTGAATTTTGACATTTTTATAAAATTAAAATTATACTGTATTTATAAATTGGCTCTCTCTAATGGAGATGATGTTAATATACATGTAATCTTTGTGTCCGACGTAATTTGTAATTTGTAAATAAGTTTTTACTAAGTAAATTTTTCATGACGATTGTTAATCGTGCCAAGCAACTCCATCTCATTTCGTAATAAAGATTTTATTTCTTGGTTTCTGGCATGATGTCACACAGTCACACGGTCGTTATGAACCTGAAAATTTTAAGGCAAATAAATTTAATTTTTCCTTTTTTCAAGGAGGATTTCAGTTAGAATTTTGGAATTTGCTTTTCACACGATTTTTGCTGTAAATGTTGTCGCTTGTCGATTTCTAATTCATTCCTGAAAGATTTTCCAAAGGTCACAACATCGTGTCATCAATAAGTAAATCATCGTAAAAGCTTCAGTAATAAATAGCACTGCTCTTATCTTTAGAAAAGGCGTGAAGTATTCGTAACCCCCGGTCTATTTAAACCATTACACTTCGCTTTCATACGATTTCTTACCACTCTAGCACTCTCGTCTCAACTATCCATTCATCGATCGATCAATATTCAATGGCGTCATCGTCGAACGAGACAAGAGAAAAGCTTATCTTTAGTAACACCTCTCCTGATTCAGACGATAACGAAGAAGAAAGAGCTTACGATTCAGACGAAAAGATCGTGATCTCCATCTCCGACGATGATGAGGAAGGGGATGATTACACGTCACCGCCTCCTTTTTCGTGGCGCAAACTATGGCGCTTCACGGGTCCAGGTTTTCTCATGTGTATCGCGTTTCTCGACCCGGGAAACCTCGAAGGAGATCTCCAAGCTGGCGCCATTGCTGGGTACTTGCGCTTTTTGTTTAAGAGCTCCGATCGATTAGTTATATTCCCCTTAACTATTCGCGAAGTTACCTTTATTTTTGTTCTTTATTGAAAGAAAGGATCTTGAAATTCAAACGGGACCTTCATCTTTTTTCTTGAGTTAATTCATACATACCCCTCTTAATTGCATTATTGGATACAATTTGGGGAAAACTTTTCTTGAAGGGAATCTTTTTTGTTCCTGCTTCATTCTATTACGGTTCTCAACAAACACTTTAATATCTAAAAAACTAATTATTTATGCAGTATTAGTTAGGCTGTGAAAGGTTCAACATTCCACTTCATATTTAAAAGTACAACTTGAACAGAAAGGCTTCCCTTTCAATTTACCATTACTTTAGTACTAATTATTCTGATATATTTTTTTTATTTTGTAATCTGGTCAGGTACTCCCTTCTATGGCTACTGACCTGGTCGACTGTTATTGGCTTACTAGTACAATTACTTTCGGCACGACTCGGGGTTGCGACAGGGCACCACCTGGCAGAACTTTGCCGAGAAGAGTACCCACGTTGGGCCAGCATAGCACTCTGGCTCATGGCTGAGCTGGCACTGATCGGGGCAGACATTCAAGAAGTCATAGGAAGTGCAATAGCAATTAAAATCCTCTCTGGTGGTACCATACCGCTTTGGGCTGGTGTACTGATCACTGCTTTGGATTGGTAATTGCCCTTTCTATTTCTTCCTTGATTATTACTTGTAGTAGTGAAACATCAACAGCAATAAGGTATGGGTAGTATGAGTATCTGTAGCTTCATACAGTTGCCAACAAAGTAGTTCTGGTTTGGTAGATGTTGCCTTCACCTTTGCTAATTCTGGAATTAGTGTAACCTTATCGCTTCTTCTGACTTCTTTTAAGCGAGTTAATATTTAATTATTTCTGGTGATGTAATGGTGAAAGCTACTCGTGTAGAAAAAAAAAGGATTACATTTTTCTGGGGATAAGGTAATATTTTCTTTTCAAAAGAAAAGGACAACTATTTTGTTTTATTTGAACTTCAAGTTAATCCTCGTACACAGATGTCCTTTGGACTGTTCTTTTGTTTTGTTTTTTTTTGTCTTTTTTTTATTCAAATTGTGCTTAGTTACTAAGCACTGGCACCTGTGCTCTTACTGGAACCAAATAGTGTTGTGTTTGTAGTGGAGAAAGCATTTGTCTAAAGTTCTGTTTCTATAATGGTACAATGCTCAGAAACCCCTACATCCATATTCCGTGCCACTGAAGTCTGAACCCATAATAACTTGGGAGTCATCCAGGTATTTTCAGGGTTGAACTATTAGGCTATTTGCTCTTTTATTAGTGTTATGTTCATAGATGTTTTACATTAGCAACAAATAGGCAATTGTTAAAATGCTAGTTTATATAATTACTCATCCATGTCTTCTTAATTAAATGGCTTGGCTTTTGGAACTCTCCCTAATTTTCATGGTCTAAATGCTAAACCAAATTAGGAAAGACTAAAACCTGATGAGCTGTTTGTAAAATTTATCAACAATCTCTTCATGAAGAGATTTAATGTGTCATATCAGTTTTACTTATGCCTTACTATCTACAACTTTCTTTCCCAGCTTTGTATTTTTGTTCCTTGAGAACTATGGTGTGAGAAAATTGGAGGCATTTTTTGGGGTGCTTATCGCAACAATGGCTATATCTTTTGCAGTTATGTTTGGCGAAACCAAACCTGACGGGAAAGAACTTCTGATTGGTAACATTTATTATCATGATGCTTTTAATATATTTTTTCCATTGAATTAAAGTCTTCATACATCCAAAGACACCACACTAGCTGGTACATTCTTTACCTGGTAAAAAATATTAGTGCCAACTGGAGATAATAAGATTATAATCAGGTATATCTTAGCTTTGCCTAGTTCTGCAAGCTAATATGATTTCCATTTTGTTCTGTTGGTTTTATTTATTTGTTGATGATCTATTAGTTCTCTTTTTCTTATCCAGGTATTGTGGTACCAAAGCTAAGTCCAAAAACCATCCGTCAAGCTGTTGGTGTTGTTGGTTGTATTATAATGCCGCACAATGTGTTCCTCCATTCTGCCCTCGTCCAATCAAGAAAGATAAACACCACAAAAAAGAATCGTGTGCGTGAGGCCGTGAAGTATTTCTCTATTGAATCAACCCTTGCTCTAATCATCTCTCTTTTTATTAACATTTGCGTCACCACCGTCTTCGCGAAGGGTTTTTATGGCTCTCAGGAGGCTTCCACCATTGGGTTGGAGAATGCTGGTCAGTTTTTACAAGAAAAGTATGGCCAAACATTGTTCCCAGTACTTTACATCTGGGGTATCGGGTTGCTGGCATCAGGTCAGAGCAGTACCATAACAGGCACTTATGCAGGCCAGTTTATTATGGGTGGATTTTTGAATCTAAAGCTGAAGAAATGGGTAAGGTCTCTGATTACACGGAGCTTCGCAATTGTGCCGGCCATTATAGTAGCATTATTTTTTGATACTGAGGACCCTGCCATGGATGTGCTGAACGAGTCACTGAATGTGCTTCAGTCTGTGCAAATACCATTTGCTCTCATACCACTTATTACTTTGGTTTCGAAGGAACAGGTCATGGGGTGCTTCAAGATTGGCAACTTTACCCAGGTAAATCATTTATTGCCTTGCTCTTTTTGGAACTTCCATCTAGTAATTTTAGTTGGCTAATTGAAAATTAATTCTTAATGTTAGGTGTTAAGCTGGGTGGTAGCAGCTTTTCTGATCCTAATCAATGGATATCTACTTCTCTCATTCTTCTCTGAGGAAGTACGCGGTGCGTTGCTTAGTTCTACTGTATCTATTGCCTTGTTAATCTATGTTATATTCATATTATATCTCATCTTGCGAAATACTGCTTTGTATTCGAAGTTGACCTCCAGATTCTCAAAGACCTCATGAAACATTTGTGAGGTTAATTTAACTTCCTGTATCAATAGAATGTGCTTCTTTTCTTTCTTTTATCCTTTTTTTTCCTTGGGGGTTTATTAAAGGTTTTGTAGCTTCAAGCCGAAACTAATGTTTCTTTAAAGAAAAAATGAAACCCACGTTATTTTCATTCATTTGTCTTGATCCAACGTGTTATACAAATTTTGTTTGGAGATGAGATTGCTGACCTAAAACTAAAATACATGTGGTATGTAGTGTTGTTGTATGCCTTATCCAAAGAACTGCCTTCTCCTACAAACATAACAAGCTTTCTCCTAAGAAACAAGTCAATCGAGACAAAATTAACATACTTCATGCTTAATACACATAAAATTTTAATTTTAATCAATCAGACTTCCTTTTTCTACAAAAACGAGTGAAGATTCTGCACAAGTAATTCATCTCTCAGACTTTCATCTTCAGGGTGAGGAGGCGTAACATATTTTTTTTTAAAAAAAGGAAGACACCACTTTATGCCGACCTTCCATCAATCAACTACCGAAATCAACAAAATCCTCGCTAAATATATCAATTACTTACTTTATAACATTTGTTCCATGAATACGTTAAATTAAGCCAACTATCCAGACAGTATTGCACCCTGAACTCATGGTGCCGTAGGCATGTTAGTTTGGCTGGCGCTGTCAATTGACGGACGGAGAAAGTCAGTGAAGGACAGCATCTACTGAGAAACACCCACATACTGAGAGAAAGTCAGTGAAGGACAGTATCTGACTGAGAAACACCCATATACTGAGAGAAAGTTTCTTTATATCGAACCAGGATAGCATGTACTGAGAGAGATGGATGACATAGTTTATTATCACAAAGTGGAAACGGAAAGAGAGACACCTGCACCTTTTCAGCAAATGCAGCCTCAATTCTGGTGCTCTACAACAGGTTGGTTATCCTCACAAAACACTGCCAGATCTGTATCATCTCTGAGCTTGCTTTAAATAACTATTGGGTGTCACTTTGCGCTGTGTGGGCTTTTCATGGCATCAGGGGAATATTGTGCGCTGAACGATGTATTCCAGTTGTTAATAAATTGTATTTAACAATGGCAGTCAATGTCAAGGTTTTTTTTTACTTTTGTTTAAGAAAAGAAATTAGTACTACAAGGCACGTATTTATTTCAACATAAAGACAACTTTATTTGTTCAACAATACAATTTTACCTCTGCAAGATGTCTCAAACAAAAAAGAAACCATGTACTTAAACCAAGCTAGCAACAAAAAATTAACCTACTAATAACTAATAGTACACTAAGGCAATAAGAAACTTAAGAATGATGTCTGTAATGATACATAAATAACCTTTTATTAAGCTTGAGAAGAAAAAAAAAACTACAAAATAATCTCCTCCTGAACACTGACGTTCAAGGTCTTATTTGGCAAAACCACACTATTTACTACAACAACTTCATCTTCAACATCAACAGCTTCACCTACAATGACAAGACATTAATTAGTAAACGTGAAAATGTGAGTCACTTTGGTAACTTGACAAATACATAAACTAAAAAAGTCAGGAAGTAAAATTAGGAAGGTAGTGAGGAAGGCTACTGATTGCAGCTTTAAATGGATCAACTTTCCTTGGGTTTCAATATACAAAAAAAAAGATGATCAGCTTTCCCTTTTCCATTTTGGGTTTTTGGTCTGGTGCTATAGTGATCCTTGTCTTTTACATCACTATAGTATAGGAAGAGAAGAACTGAAGCAATCTCCATTTCTCGTGCTACTTAACTCGATCTTATTGAAAAAGAAAGTGATTTTTACCAAGAATTGTGATTCCAAGCTTGGCATTATAGTCTCCTCCCCCCTGAAATTTACAAAACTACAGTTCTAAGCATGATATAAGAGGAAATATAGAAAGTAGATCAATAACATGTTCAATGGTGAGAGGCATGCCTGTACACGGGACCATTTTCCAATGGTCGACTTCCAACCAACAATGGAATGTATCACCACTGCATTTTCCTGTTCACAAAAAAATCATAGTTAAACAACCCCCACAGTTTTTGTCATAATATTTAAAATTTTGAAAAATTAAATCCTAGTTCAACCATAATTTCGACATCATCTAGAATAATGCAGCTGATGAGCCTCACACCAGCTCCAATCCGCGCATTTGCCGAAATCGAGACGTTAGGTCCAATCTGTGAAAAAAAGTTGATGCTACATTAACTAAATTTGAATGGATAAAACCAAACAAACTGCCAGCCAAATAGTGGGATCCCTGCCAAGAAGTATACTAAAACAGTAGATATTTTGTTGATTTCTGAACGGCATTGATGGTTGTCTATACCTGGCCCAATACACGCCATGGTCACTAGAAAACCCCAAAGAAGACAATGCAAACAAGAAAATAATTAACAAACACAACAGAAGAACTGCATCAATCCATATAATCCAATATGAAAAAACTTCCGCCAATCTCACGAGAGAATTAAGCTAGTGATGATTTGAGGTAATACAGAAAGGGAAGTATACCTTTGCAGAAGGGTGCACTTTTGCTGAAGGATGAATGTAAACATCACCAGTAGTTGTGGCACTTTTTGTACCATCTCCTGAGGCTAAGAGCTGTGGAGAGGTGCGTCTGAACTGAGACAGGTACAGACCAGAGCATTTCAATGACATCCTGACAGTTAAAAGAGGTCATTCATTAAAATGAATGATTGAATTTTCTTTTCCATCTCTTTTCATTTGTATATGTGACCTCCAAAAATCTATTCTGTATGAATGTTTTAGGCTACTAGCGGGGAAGGATGTTGAACTAGACTCTTAACTTAAATAAAATGATCCAACAACAGCTTGATACTTTGTAGTTTGTACTGCTTGGTCCATTAGTCATATGTACCAGAATTAACATGCACTATAGTCCTTGCTTGGCATGAAATGGACTGCTATGAAAAAATATATAAGAACTCAGACTTCGAAAAGAAAAAAAGCCACCAGGAAATAAAAGAAGATTGTTTTACCCAGGAGTTTTAATCTGCTCCCAGAAATCGAGGGTCTCAAATGTGTAAAGTTGTTTTTTTCCTGCAAGAGGAGATAATATATCCTGATCCAGCCTCGCAAAATTTGCAGGCATAGCTCTGTTCATAATTAATAAAGATTCAAAGTTAATTACCTTGAAGATATTGAAGAAAGAAAGAAATAGATACTCCAAAAGAGGAGAAAGAGGGGCAAAAATAGAACAAATACAAACAAATCAAACTGTCTTCATGTCTACTATACATTTCTTTTATTTACAGGCTTGTTTTTTTCTTATTGACCATCTTCTGTCTGCCATCTTTTTTTTCCTATTTCTAGAAAGATGTTTATAGATTCATATTTTGAAAAACCTAACGAGTCAATTCTCCAAATGCTTGATGTTTAAGGAACTTATGGTTAACCTCATATATATAAAAGTGCAGAAACATTGCACGCTGTAAAGCATTCTTATAAAAATAAGTTCGTACTTTGTAGCAGATAGGAGAGCTTCCAAGCTGGAAACACGGCGCAAATTTGCTGAGGAAACCACAAAACAGAAGTGAGCTCAAGTCAAATAACTCTGTACTTATATATCAATGTTGGTAATAATTAAACTGCGCGACCTCCCAAGATGGTATAGTACCAATCAAATGTTGAGGAAAAAGCACCTACCTCTTTCTTTTCTTTCCTTAAATACATCCTCTATGGCTGCAAATATTTCAGGTGTAAATATATACACTCCACAGTTTATCAGATCACTTACCTACAAAATAACACTGAATAAGTAGATATCTTTTGCATATAATAACAACTTTGCTAGTTAGAATGCTCACAAAAGTCTCAGGTTTCTCAGTATAGTGTAGAAGCTCTTTTGTCTCAGGATCTGCAACTAGCTCACCGAATTCGTTTGCTGACTCAGCTGAAACCTACAAAGTTGAAAGGCTATAAATATGAAGTGAAATTAATGGCAAAATTAAAGAGCTCTTTTTATATAAAAGAATCACCTTTATTACGAGTATTGTGCCCATTCCACCATAACTTTTGTGAGCATCTGCATTTCAAAGTACAATATTATAGATTAGTTAACTATCAAGACTATTCAGAACCTAGATTGAGGCTAAATTATCGGCAGAAATATGGTTAATATGTATCGAACCAGTGTATACTGTATAATGTATCTATATCATTTCAGTGAGGTCAGATGCTAGAATGCACATGCTAACAATGCAACCTATGATTGAAATTTGAACATTTGTAGTACTTTGAAAATGGCATGATAATTTTAGCTTGAAGTTGATCAACAACAACAACAAAGCCTTTAGTCGCAAACAAGTTGGGTAGGCTAGAGATGAAATCCTATTGGGTAGGGTTTCATTTCCATAATAGCTGAATTTTATGTTGGCTCACCATTCCTATCACTACCCAATAGCTTGAAGTTGACATTTAAAAAAAAAATGCACTCGTTGGAGAAGAATAACCACTCATGTTAAGCAGAATCCATAATGCAGTAGAAGATGGTTATGAGTCAAAGCTATAAAACAGAGGGAACTCATACCAAGCATTGCCTCAAGAGGAAAGCTACAACATACATCACAATTCAGCAGAACAATATGCGACTGCGAAGCACAAAAGAGATGTAGTTATAATTTATTCTGAAATAACTTTGTCGCTATGTCCAAGTCCAACTAAGAGTTCTGTTCATATTACTGAGGCCAGCATAAATTTCCTGGCCATTCTATCATACTGAACCTTACCAGTATCATTCTACACATAATTCTTTAAGCAAACAAGGTTCAGTTGTGCAGAATTTCAACTAAAATCAGAAATTAACCTTTAAAAATAGAGGGTATCATTGTGTCCTTTCTACACTATTCCATAGAGGAACATGGCTGATAGAGTTGAATCTGGTGGTGAAACTGCTCGTCTTTCACATTCAAACTACAAATTAAAATATAAAAAAGGGAGAATTTCAGATACAAACCGGGTTCTCTTCCATAATACAATCTCTAAAGCTATAAAGGCCTCCAGCCGAGCCATGGGGCTTATCCTCCCTTAAATATCTACAATCAAAGATTAAAAATATCATCAAATGAACAAAAAAAAGTGAATTCTGAAAACATGGGAATGCTATATTTTAGAAAGGCACCTGACGGGCACTCTAAGCTCATGTGAGATAGAAGAGACATACAAAGCAAATTCTCTCTCCTCGTAGAACCCGATAAGGTATATCCGTACTAAGTTTGGGATCTAGAAAATTTCAAAGCAAGATAAGTAATAGATAAATTGATGAGCACATGTTACAAAAGATAACTCGGTACTTTCAAATAAGCATAAAAGAAGGGATGAAATTTTCACGTGTAATTCAAATTTTGATTTGACATATATAGGCTTCTGAACTCGAAAAAACATTCATTTGTATTCTCAATCCTCTGAAATAATAACAACTCAATCATTTATGATTTAGACTCTTGAAGCAAAGTCTAATCTACTATTGCATGAATTAAACCCCTAAAGAATGCAGAATTGCATTTCATCCTTCTAAGCTGAGCTATTGCTTAACGATATGCTGAGTTTAGCAAGAGCATGTAATACTTAATGAGATTAACTTCAGGCAACAACAAAATATCAACAAAGAACCGCTACAAAATCCAAACGAACTTTGCAAATATGCTTTGATTTGATTGATCTAAAGCAATTTTACATACATTTCGGCATGCAGAAATAGGGTGATGCACCATGGGCTGTCCTGCCAACGGAAACAAAGGCTTGGGTACATTCAACGACAGAGGCCTAAATCTAGTGCCTGGAAACCAGAAACCAAAATTCAACTCCAAATTACAAATTCGACCAAATTAAATCCAAAGTAATTTAGATCTGAGTAGAGAATCCCTGAATTACCCTTGGTAGGGCCCCCGACCATGATCACGGCCACGACTCTCTCCTCCGAGCTGTCCATAGTGAATGATTTTGAGGTTTAGAGAGAAAATTAGAAACTGAGATTCAACTGGGGTTTAATCCAGGAATTGAATTGGGGTTTGAAAAGAAGAGAAGAGAAGAGAAATGGAGATAGGCACTAGGCAGGATAGGAGAGTCAAAGGAGAGAGGGACAAAGTATACAGGCGGGACGGGAGCGACACATGTTCGCCTCCTCTTCGGAAAATTTTCACAGAGGCCATTTACCAAGAAAAAGTAAAATCCTAAAAATTGCAGAGAAAATTAAAAACACAAGTATTAGAAGGTAGAAAATTTTCTATTAAATTAGATATTTTGAATTAAACAAATTTTCATATAAAAACTAACTTCAAAAAGATTTTGTCGTCGTAACTTTGACATATCACATTTAAGTCCAGATTTACTTGCGAAATCATTCTAGTGTTATAAAATCTAATAGTAGAATAATTCTCTACCTTCTAAAATATCACAAGTATTGATTATATACTGTTAGATTTCGTTGAATAATAACAGTAGTCTATTAATAAAAATCATTCTACTGTTAGATTTCGTTGAATAACAATTAATTGTCGGCAAATGATCCAGTAGTCTATGATAATTAATTAAAATTATTTTAATATTATAATTAGTTAATTTAAAATCTGTCAAGTTTCTTTGCTGCAAAGAGTGCTATTGTGACAGCAATTGAAATGTTGAATTTCAGCATATTCTTACCAAGTCTATCATGATCTTTTGCAGTTGCAAAGACGCTCATTGCAACCACAATCAAACTGTGGATTTCTATGTTTTGCTTAGATCTTGATCCAATTTAATTGGAATCTTACTATAAATCAATTTTTTATTTTTTAGAATTTTTACTATTTTTTAGAGGGATGCAAAATTAGCCATATTGAATGATCCAGAAATCATTATATCAACAAATTTCATATCACCCTAGAAAATTGTAAAACAATCTAAAAAATAAAAAATTTGGTCTCTAGCAAGATTTCAATATGAAGATCGCATTGGACGATTTGGATCGATTGTTCAAATTTTCTTATTTGAAATTTAAACGTGATATCAAAACTAATTATAACTTTGTAATGCACCATAGATTTTTTTCTCTCTCTCTCCGTATATATATAATTAAAAGGAAATCTGCCAGAGCAAAGGATTAAGTTGCCAGAAAAAGAAAAATTGCATGCTCTCCTCCCTCTTGATTCTTGAGATTGATGGCACTACTCAGCGGAGCCGCATTCACTCGTAGTGCATCTGAACTTCTGGAAATTTTTTTCAAACATGATCATATATTTAAAGTTTTTTTCCAGAAATGACTATATATTTGTACAAATAATCATATAAGATAATTTTTTTTAAAAATAAACATCATTTCTAACTCCTGAAAAAAATCGTAAATCTTGAACCCTGCGAAAATTCTGAATTTGCCCCTGATACTACTAAATATGATCTCAAGTTGTTATAAAGATGTAAAGAGTTTATAAAACCTCATAAGTGTTGCTGAGTTGGTTGGATGATACTAAATTAGCAATTACACAATTGAATTATTGATTCAACTATTTACCTTAGATGTAATTGACGAGGTTACCTCTTGTAACTGTTCTTCTAAAGCCTGGCCTACCCCGAATGGTTTTTCTTTTATTTATTTTGTCAAAATTTTCATAATCTTGTATCTACTGGCATTATAAAATTGGTAAATGCATTTTAGTTTTGTGAATTAGTAGTTCCTAAAATTAATTTAGACTCTACATGCTTAATTCTCCCAAAATATGATGCAAATAATATTAAAAAATTTAGACCATGAGGCTTATTAATTGTAGTCGAAAATCATTATCAAAGCATTAACTAATATATTAGCATCTGCATGAATTCTGTAATTGATTGTACACAAATTACTTTTATCTAACAGTAGAGTGATTTTAGATAACTTTGTCTGTGCTCATGAAACCTTACATACTAAAATTAAATCTTCTCAAACAAAAGTACTCTAAATATATTCTGGATTTTTTTTATTGAGTACACTAGAATTTTCTGTATGATATTTTAGAAGGTAGATAATTTTCTATTAAATTAGGTATTTTGAATTAAACAAATTTTCATATAAAAACTAACTTCAAAAATATTTGGTCACCAGATTTTGCTGAGCAGTTGAGTTGTTTGGTATTTTTGTTGAGTCATTATAACAACATATGAGCCGTTGAAACGATTTACTGCGATATATCACATTTTGCTTATTTTGATTCAATCAATATGATTCTAAAATCTAAACTCAGACTTGAAATTCTAAAATATAAAACTTTATATAACCTAATTTTCAAGTCTTGGATTATTCGCTTTTTCAAATATATGATATTGCATCTTTGAATTCCTCTTGACGAATGATTTCTTTAGACATGTACTCTTTTAAATCGTTATATCTTTTGATTTGTAACTCTGATTGAGATGTGCAATGTGGCAAAAATAGAAGCTTGTGACGAAATTTACACTTATTTCCAGGTTGTTGGACATCGTTTGATGTCTCAAAATTTTACCTAAAATTTTGCATCATAAAAAGTCGTAAAATTCTAAATTTGTTGTTTTGTAACTTCAAAATAAGAAATGGTTTAGTATACCATTTTCTATAATTTCTGAAAATATTTCGGAGAATTTCCACAATTCGACCTTTTTTGGGAAAAAAAAAAAATTCCCTTCAATCCAATTTCTTTTGTCCACGAGGGACACTACTTCGCCTATCTCTGTTTTCTTTACTGTGTTTGAATAACTGAATGTGAATGAAAAGGATGAAATAGTACGAGCTAATGGAATAGAATAGAATGGAATGTAATGAAATGGTAGGCAAATTTAAATTTTTAATCACTTATTGTTTGGATGACTATTGAGGAAATGTGTTTTTTTTTTCTTAATTAACTTACATTACACTCTCATTTGAAAGATACATAATTGTTGTTAAAATAGATTGACTCATTCCATCATTTATCTTTCACCTTCATTTAAAATTTCCAACCAAATAAAATTAATCGTCATTTTTTTCTTTTCACTAAACCTCATCCAAATAGAGTAGAAAATTTCACACAAAATTGAGGCGAGGTAGTTATTGACATTTAAGAAATACTTTATTAGTAATAACTTACTATATCAATCTTTTTCAATTAATTTTTAGTTTAAACTATGTATATATTTTTACTACATCACATTTTTTTTTTACTTTTATATACAAAAAAAAATCAGCAAACTGTATGCATTAGGTCATGAAAGTAAATCTTTTTTTACTGAAATAAACTAGATTCTTGCCGTTTTGAGCATTTAATCAAGCAATATAATGAATAAAAAAAACGATAATGCATCCACAAAACAAAAAAAACAAACAAACAAGATAACAGTTCTTCACCAAATATTCCTACTTACGAAGTCAAATTAGAACATCGATCATTCTTAGTTTCTTATAAATAAGTGAAAGGAGAAAGAAGAACAGTAGTGCCTAAATGAATATGCCGATCCCATATTCATCCTACTCGAATAGAAAGTTGTTAAGTGATGTGAAATACATCTCATTAGCGGGCATGCCCCTGTAAATGTGTAAGAGTTGTTACTGAGACGACAACTGATTAAAAATAATACAAATATTGTTTAGTAAACAAGTTTAAAAATGCATAACAATATCATACAGGACTATTGCCTATTGATGAGCAAAATATATAACACAGAAAAAACCAAATACTTAAGGGGTTAGCACTTGTCAAGTTGCTAGTAAACAAGTTTATTTGCTTTATTCTCAGGAAAGAGAGTTACCAGAAAGTATAATTAATAAGTCAAATACTAATGCTCAAGGAAATTTCCTCAACTAACCTCTGAGATGGTGCGGCGAATTCAGAGGCCACAACATTTGATGCTGGCTGGTTGATATCCTGCTATTAATTGAAAAACAATGTAACTTTCAATCAATTCAACGATTAAAATCAGTGATAATATCTCCTCCATGTACTTGTGCAATTAGTTACAACAAACAAAGGACGATAGAGAATATAGTTAGTACTTAGTACAATGGTGACAGTACTAAGCTGGCTAGTGTTGCGCTTCTTCTGTACCACAATCCAGTATATATATATATAGGCTAGGGTGCTCCGTGGAGCACCAAATTCCTAATTCTCTACATCGTATCTCTAATTTCAAAATTTCAACGACCGATCCGAACCGTTGAACATGATCTACATATTGAAATCTACTTGGAGATTGAATTTTACATTTTTTTTGAATTTTTTTTTGCTATTTTTTAGAGAGGTAGAAAAATTGCAACTTTTGTTGGTTCAAAAACTGTTTGATTAGCAACTTTTCTACCTCTTTAAAAAAATTTCAAAAAATTATAAAATTCAATCTCCAAGTAGATTTCAATATGTAGATCATGTTCAACGGTTCGGATCGATCATTGGAATTTTCAAATTGGATATAACGAATGTGAAGCATGAGGGGTTTGGTGCTCCATGGAGCACCCTAGCCTTTCTCTCTCTCTCTCTCTCTCTCTCTCTATATATATATATATATATATATTGTTTCTGTAGAAAATTATAATTTGAGAAGATAACGGAGAGAAAAATATTGCATTGTATTTCTTATTGTTATTTATTACATTTACAACATAGCTATTTATAACAAAAAAAATTCCAACTAGCCGTTATGGCTATATTCTCCAACGGTCATATGACCGCTTTTCTTCTTTTTTTTATTTTTTATTACTTTTTAACACTTTCCCTCAAGTTAGGATTGTAAATGTCCGTCAATTCTAGCTTGCTAATTATTTCTTCAAATGCCTTCGGTATGAGTCCCTTTGTAAAAATGTCGGTTAATTGGTCTTGACTTTTTACATAAGGAGTTTCGATTTCCTTGGTTTGAACTTTTTCTCTTATGAAGTGGCAATCAACTTCGATATGCTTGGTCCTTTCGTGAAATACCGCATTGGAAGCTATGTGTCTTGCCGCATTATTATCGCAGTACATCTTCATTGGATCCTTGATTGGAAAATTTAATTCTCCAAGCAATTGTTTGATCTAATTGAGCTCACTTGCGGTGGATGCCATGGCTCGATATTTCGCTTCCGCGCTTGATCGTGCCACGACATTTTGCTTCTTGTTTTTCCATGCGACTATGCTTCCGCCTACAAATGTGCAATAGCCGGTCGTTGATTTTCTGTCAAAGCTTCCGACCCAATCTGCATCGGAATAGCCACATATTTCGTTAGAATTCTTATTTTTCATCCATATATCCTTTCCGGGTGATTTCTTTAAATATCTTAAAATTCTATCAATTGCATCAAGGTGGGGTTTCCTTGGTGCATGAATAAATTTGCTTACTTGATCTACTGTAAAACCCACTAATCTCGACAATTATTCATGAAAATAATTGTCTTGTTAATGAGGAAATTAATCGTTAACTAGAAATTTATCTCAAAATTAACATATGAAAATAAGTAAAATTCAATGCATTCTTATTTAACAACTTACAGAAATTTCGTATGAGTTGAAACTATTTAAATAAAATATACCAAGCTTGAAATATTAATTAGGATCGTATAGAATATGACTCGAGTTAATTACCCTTTAGTTACCCTTTCAAAATAATCAGATAAAATAAATAAATCAGATTTATAATTAAATCTGCATGAAACGAATCATATGTTTTTCCTATATTCGATTTAAGATACAACTGCCACACAATGGGCTACACGATTGATGCTTCAAACCCAACACACCTTAAAATTTAAACCTGAACATTTATAACATGCAAGTTGCTACCCCAGACGACCCAATGAGTTAAAATCTGAGTCTTACAGCCGGATGCCACACGAAGAGTCACACATAAGGTGTTGCACACACGATTCTAGTGCCTGTTCAATGTCCTATCTCGATCCCATGTGTCTGAACACCCCGAAACGAGTCACGATCGGTCAGGTGGATCGCCTCACACTTGATAACCACTCTGCACGTGAGAACGCACAAAGGTGGCGCCACAGAGAATCCTAAAATCTCTCCCCCTCTCACTTCCTCTCTTTCCCGCTGGGGCCCACACCCCACCTAGAAAACCCCCTCCTGTCCCCTTTCTTTTCTTCCCTCGGGACCCCAACACATCTCTCTCCCTCTTCCATCCCATCCGATCTCTTTTCTTCTCTCTTCTGGTTCGAATCTCCCCTCTCTCTCTCTGTGCTGTCGATCTCCCTCTCTCTCGATGCTCAACAGCACCCCACTGTACTTCCTCGACCAATTTCTCCCCGCTGTCACTCAAGTGACAGATTCACCTCCCTTTTTTTTGACTTATAGGCCGAACCACTCAAGTATTGATGTACGAAAGGTCGAAAGCTCACGGCTTGCTCCGCCCCCCCTATTTCGTAAGATGCCTATAAATACCGAGGCCTCGCTCTCCCTGCCTTCCTCTTGCTGCTCGAAACTCTCATGTGCTGAGAATAGATACACTAAAGAACTCGAAATTCAGTTGTTGATTTAAAAGCGAGCAGCAGCAAATAAGAAGAGGCAGGGAGGAGAAAGGGGCCCCCGATACGCGCGGTGAGCTTTGGCCGTGAGCGTCGCCCCCCCCCCCCCCCACTCAACCACTGTTCACGCCTGAGCCTTACTCCCCTTTTCTGGTAAACAAAACAGAAATTCACTTCGTTAAATTTCTTGACCTTGCCTGTGCTGTTACTTGATCTCCTGTGAGGTGTTATGATTTGTGATTATTTTGTTGATTTGCTGCCTAATTTGTGTAGAGTATTGGTAGTTCCTTCTGTGATTGTGGTTGTTGTATTGTTCTGTTGCATTTTTGCGATTGTTGTATGACCTGATCTGTGAAGAGTAATGGGGTTGGGGAAAATTTTCTAAACACTCGAACTATGGCTGATTTGGTTTGTGAGGTGCCTACTCGAAACTGTGATAGGGTCAGTGTTTTACTGGCGCCCTTTTGATAAACCTGTTAATGCACTTTACTGGTACAAATTGGGCATGGGTTGTTTTTCCGGGTGATAACTGATCTACTGGTATACCCCAAACCAGTACCCCTGTATACTTCTGTTGTTGCTGGTATTGATTTGTTTACTGTGTCGTGAGTGAATGGGCCCAGAGTGATGCCTGGGCCCAGTGAGATTCGGTTTTAGTATTTAAAAGGGTTGTTGGGCCTTTTCTAAATTCACTAAATTAAGAAGCTATGAAATGGGCCGATTTTGAATAAAAAGGAATGAAGAGTTGCAATGATAATTATTAGGCCTTGGGCCTCGTGGCTCAAGAGGCCTCTGCTGGAAAATTTAATAACAAATGGGCTTTTGGTCATTAAGCCTTAGATAGACCCAACAGATACTACATGACTATGTTCAGGACCCTTAACAAATAAAAGAGAACAGTTCTAAGTGTTTTTGGGCTTGGGCCCTATTTTGGCCGAGTAAGGATACATATAGATATTACATTTCAAAATTAGCGGCCCGGCTCATAATATTTAGTAAACTAGACCCGAATAATAAAAAGGACCGAGAAAGGTATAATAGGGAAATGACGATTATAAGCCCGTGCAGCGAGAGCTACGGCGATGACGTATGAGTCTCGGGCTTCCGATCCCACTCAGGATTAACACAAACCAAACATAAATAAAAAAAAATAAAAAAAAAAAATAACCAACTTGTGTTTCTATATATTTTCTATACTATATTTATCACAATAAACAATATAACGTATAATATACGGCTCAGTTACATAGTAGGATAGTAGTTTGGCACGACGTCGTATTTGACATGATGACACTTGATTTATAAATAATGCGTAACGAATAAAGTAAGTAACTAAACTCGATATAATACTAAACAATATAATTAAATAATTATAAGTGTTACTAAGTATAACATATATATATATATATATATAGATATATATACACATACATATATACAAAATAACCAAATAATAAATTACATATAATTATGTATATAAGTATATATACACATATATGTATATATACTTATATATGAACTTATATATTGGACTAAGTATAAAAGTAACATTATATATTGATCAATTTCTCTATATCACACCAATTACAAACACGCACCAAATTTAAATATTACACATAAAACACACAATTATGACTAAGTAAACGTTTAATAAAGTATATTTATCTCTCTAATAAGCACAATAACAATATGCATCTATAATTATCAGAATATTTTATTTCCTTCTTTGCTTAGTTTAATTAAAAGTCCGACTAAAAGTGGTTGAATTTATAACATGTTTTCCTCGTGCTGTTCCTTATTGATGTTCTGTAGCATATCGTCCTGTCGTCAATAAATGGGAAGTAGTAGAACACTTAGAATCTCACACAACATTTAACAAAGGAATAGAGACACATAACTCACATCCGCTTGCCGTGCGGTAAGGACACTGCACAGAAACTTTGACCCAGTAATAATAACAATTAAATTAAGTTAGGAGCATCAAGGACGTCTCAAACGCTTAGATTCTTAAACTCAAATGTTCAATCTAACTAAATACGATCCGATCACTAATTTAGGAGATTTAGCCGACTCGTATCCACTCACGGGAGACGAGGCCGTTACTGACGCTGTCGACGCTGATACAGGCGCAGACGCTTCAGAGCTGCCCCCGGAGTAGAGTCGACCTTGCGTATCGCTCCAGCTATCTCAGGTGTGGATTCCTGGGGATTATATTCCTTTCTCTCTTCTTTAGGACCTACCAGTCTTACCTAAGTTGAATTGTGATACCAAACTACCAAACAATAACTTATAATCAGGCCCGTAGATCTTGAACTGTCATGAATTCATATTGGTAACTGAACCAACTATTTTGACCAACCTGCATTGCATGTCACCTGCATTCATATTGCACGTGAGATCTGTTATATGGATCGTATAGGCTATTAGACTACTTATAGGTAGATGCGTATCAAATATTATTTATATATTCTCGTTGGGAGTGATGAGAGTCGGGCCGGTGAGTCTAGCTAGGACGGATGTAGTCTGGGGGCATCGTGAGGATGGATTACGTACGCAAGCTCAACGCCCGTGGGGTCCATTTCTCGGGATGTCCCTAAGGACATTCGATCACTGCTCACCATCGATGACCATCACTTGATGGCTCGTAGTGCCAGTTTGAGTGTTCGATTTTCAAGATCCTTATTTAAATAAATATTATAATATCCTCCTTTGAGTGATTAAGGTTCGGTTTCTCAGTTTAGAGTATGCGTGTCATATGTGAAGTATTGGAGCTATTCCGTTCTTTATATATATTTCTATTAGCCGATGTTTCGAGATCTCTAAATATTCGAAGGGGTTCCCCTAATAACTCTTAGCAAGGAACGGGGAAATCTGGGCCTCCCCTTGGCTTTAACTAGTACAGGGAGTTCCCTTTTTATTATTATTCAAACGGGTAGTCGGTTCCTTATTTCCGTATGACGACTGAGACCGAGAGTCTATGTTTATCATTTTCTCTTGTAAGGTAGGCTACTCGGTTCGCTTGTTGATCGAGTGTGTGCTTTTATAGCCGCTCATGCTTTTACCAGGGCGTTTCGTTCTGGAAACTCAGATTTTAGTTAGGCCGTGGTTGATTTGAGACCCGTCCAACGATTACGTTGGGCCTGTGGTTGATCTGGGACCCGCCTAACAATACCCTTAGGCTTGTGGTTACGACCCGTCTGAGGGGGCGAATCCTAAAGTCCTACACCGGGGTTTTCTAATTTGACAAATCCTTTCTTGTCTGGGAGCCTTGATGTAAATCACCTTACTATCTATATATATACTATTATTCCTCATATTACTTTTGGGTTTATTTCTCGTATCGTCTTTTGGATAGACTCATTTCTAGAAATGTGAAATGGTTAAGAAATGCACATTTAGGTGTAGTAATTTAAATTAAAATTTAGACTCAGTAAATGTGAATGGTCCAACTTTGAATCGGATATAATCCCAAAGGCTGGACCTTAATCCACACTGAGTAAATTTTTATAATTTACTCACGTTCCACGGTTGGTTGTGGGGTCCAGGTAAGGAGTAGAAGTTCTTTTGATGACCCGAGGAGAGCGCTAGGATGGAGTCCCCGGCGTCATTCGTTTTGAGGATCACTTCGTTTGTTTCCCTGTTATTCTTTTGTTAGGATTGGTTTGTAGTAGGTTAGTTAGGGTCGATCCCACGTCCTTTGATGGGATCGTCCTCCTTTGTATGTATTCTATTTTTGTTTAGCTTCCGCTGTAAACTTTGTATCCTTACGCTGGATTATATATATATATGTGTATGTTGGATGTTCATGTACTGTGTGAAATGTGTGTGCTTTTCCTAAAAATTAAATATAATAAATAAATCTTATCTGTAATTCTGAGTGGCAAATTAAGCCTTTCGTGTACTTGTAATCAAGTACACGTGGCGGGATTAACACCCCTAAACTAGTCATTATTTCTGGGGTGTGACATCCTTCGGTGGTATCAGAGCGTGATTGTTTTGTCGTGCTAAGACACGATGTCAGTCATGTATTAAAGTGGCCACCTGTGTTTGAGGCTGAAGTCAGTATAGCACACATAACAATACATGCCATCCGCTTAGGTCTAAGTGAGGGTAGGTTATAGGATTTCGTAAATAGTGACTCGTAACGCGATATCTTTCGTTTGTTACTTTGGCAGTTGATATCTAGACCATTTGGTAAGTTGAGATCGAGCCCAGTAATGACGTTCGAGTACGAGTTCAGTAGCACTCGGCGGTTTCTCATGTCAGCGCGAGACGTACATTTGTTACGATCACAATTCTTGCAAAAACACGGGGACCGTCAGATTTGGTGTGAAAGATGTCGGCTCAGCGACGACATTTGTTCGTTTTATCAGCACCAGGCTGAGGAGACTCAACTTCATGTCGTAAGACTCAATACCAAGGCAAACGAAAGATTTAGACTCAATGATGAACGTAAACAGACCATAAAGACAACCTGTAATAACCTTATTAATTACTCTATTGTTCCAGATCTCTAGTTCTTACATCATGGTCCGCACTAGGAGTTTTCAGGCTCACCCGGACCCAGCTGATTCTGCTCCAGTCCCTGGGGGTTCTTCTGCCCGTCCTAGGGCCCCCCTTGTCCCCGTGCCACCCCGTGTTGATGCGAGGGAGGGTGACCTTCGTGATACAGCCAGTTCTAACCACCCTTCACGTACAGCTTTAGGTCCTCACACCGGATCTATCCCCCCTCCACCACCCATTCCATCAGGGGTCGTACCCGAGAGGGCGGCCTCTGTTCACACCACCCCTTCGAGGCAGGCTCCTCCCCCGGTTCCCCCTCACCCTGTGGCTAGGGACCAGCTCGCGGTACATCCGCAGCAGGTACCTCAGCCACCACCCCCCATCGTGTTTGCGCCTGGCACAGACCCAGCCCAGCTTATGCAGGCTTTCTTTGCTGGGTTGGCCCAGTTTACTGCTCAGGCGAGCTCTTCCGAGACTCATCCTGCACGAGACCCTTTCTTGCAGGCTTTACGAGAGTTCGAGCGGCATCATACCCCCAGGTATGATGGCAGCGGCGGTTACGATGCCGCGGAATTGTGGCTTGCGTCTGTACAAGCCACCTTCCAGTTGTCTCGTACTCCCGAGGCCTTTATGGCCGAGCTGGCGACCACCTTGTTCGAGCGAGATGCTCGACACTGGTGGGCGACCCAGGAGCCTCAGCACATTGGAGGCGTCCGAGCGATGTCATGGGAGCATTTCTCGGATCGCTTTCGTGCTAGGTTCATGGGAGAGTATCAGCTCTCAGCTTTACGCCACCGCTTCGAGACCCTGACACAGGGGTCTCGTACAGCGCGTCAGTATGGGGAGTTGTTCATCAGACTCTCCCGTTACGCACCAGATTTGGTAGCAGACCCATCCCGTTGCCGAGCACGTTTCATCAGAGGCTTCCATCCAGCCCTCGCGAGCGTGCTCGATATTTACCCTGGTACCTCGATAGAGTTCTTGTTGGATAAGGCTGAGTACCAGGAGGGCCTCATCGGTGCACGGGCGGCAGCCCGAAATGTCCGACCACGCACCGATGGAGCCTCCCCCTCCACACCTACCCCACCTACTCCTTCGCCTAGCCGGAGGCCTCAGCAGTACCCTCCGAGACCTTTTCAGTCACAGCCGAGACCATCTCCGCCGAGACTTCTTCCCCCACGCCCCGGAGTCTGCCACACCTGTCAGCAGCCCGGTCATTGGTCACCTCAGTGCCCGAACCGTACTGCTAGACCCAGCCCAGTGGTAGCACGTCCATCACTTCCCCCTATTGGACGCGGCGCACCAGCCCCGCCCCGAGGCGGAGCTCGCGGCAGACGAGCGCCAGTGGCGCGACCAGTGGCCCGAGTTCACGCCTTAGTGTCCGACGATGCCACTCCAGAGGATTACGGCGAGGAGTATGCTTACGAGGAGACACCAGACACTACACTCATTGCAGGTATGCTTTATATTTCATGCTGTCCCGCTTTTGTGCTTATCGACACGGGGGCTAGCCATTCTTTCGTAGCTGCTATGTACGTTAGGACTCACGACTGGCCCACTAGCGGCAGGACACGAGTCATGGAGGTGCAGACTCCCCTCGGGAAGACTGTCACTGTAGATCGTGTCTGTCGCGACCGGTTAGTCAGGATCGCGGGACGAGACCTACCCGTGACCCTTACTGTACTCGATCTTCGTGATTTTGATGTGATTCTAGGACTCGATTGGTTGACTACCCACCGAGCGGTAGTCGATTGTGAGAGACGTAGTGTGAGGTTTGGTGGCGTCACATCTGAGCCATATTACTTCCGTGGTACCCATCCTAGTTCGCGAGTGCCTGTTATATCTGCCCTTCGGGCAAAGCATCTCATTTCGTCAGGATGCGAGTATTACTTGGCATCTGTCGTTTCGACGGATGCTAAGGAGGTGGATATAGCTACTATCCCTGTCGTGAGTAAGTTTTCTGACGTATTTCCCAGTGACTTACCTGGCTTACCACCACGGCGAGACGTGGAGTTCTGTATAGAACTCCAGCCGGGCACGACGCCTGTGGCCCGTGCCCCTTATCGTATGGCCCCCGCAGAGTTGCGGGAGCTGAAGACCCAGTTGGAGGAACTCTTGGAGAAGGGTTTCATCCGACCGAGCACCTCACCTTGGGGTGCTCCAGTCTTGTTCGTGCGCAAGAAGGATGGTACCTTGCGCCTATGCATAGACTATCGGGAGTTGAACAAGGTCACTGTGCCGAATCGGTATCCACTACCTCGGATCGATGACTTGTTCGATCAGTTGCAGGGGTCACAGATGTACTCCAAGATCGATTTACGATCTGGGTATCATCAGTTGACCATTCGCGACTCCGATGTCCCGAAGACAGCTTTCCGTACCAGATACGGACACTACGAATTCTTGGTCATGTCCTTCGGACTGACGAACGCGCCCGCGTACTTCATGGGCCTCATGAACAGCGTGTTCGCAGATTTTCTGGACCAGTTCGTAGTGGTCTTTATAGATGACATACTCGTCTATTCGCGTACCCGTGACGAGCATGCACGCCATCTTAGGATGGTGCTGCAACGCTTGCGGGAGCACAAGCTTTATGCGAAGCTCTCCAAGTGCGAGTTTTGGCTTGAGCAGGTCGCGTTCCTGGGACACATAGTGTCCAAGAAAGGACTTGCGGTGGATCCGCAGAAGGTCGCTGCGGTCACTGAGTGGCAGCCTCCGACCACTCAGACCGAGATACGTAGTTTCCTAGGGCTCGCAGGATACTATAGGAGGTTTGTCGAGGGATTTTCAGTGCTAGCAGCACCCTTGACGCAGCTGCTACAGAAGGGTGTTCGCTTTGAGTGGACCCCTGAGAGACAGCAGAGCTTCGAGGGGCTCAAGAGACGCCTCGTCTCTGCTCCCGTATTAGCCATGCCTGTTCCGGATCTGGAGTACTCGGTGTACACAGATGCATCCCGACTTGGACTCGGGTGCGTGTTGATGCAGGATGGCCACGTGATCGCTTATGCGTCCCGACAGCTCAGACCTCATGAGAGGAACTACCCGACTCACGATCTCGAGTTAGCCGCCGTGATCTTCGCCCTGAAGATCTGGCGCCACTACTTATACGGGGCCAGGTGTAAGATCTTCACTGATCATAAGAGCCTTAAGTATGTGTTTACACAACGTGAGCTCAACCTACGCCAGAGGCGTTGGCTTGAGCTCATGAAGGATTATGAGATGGAGATCTTGTACCACCCGGGCAAGGCCAATGTCGTGGCCGATGCCCTTAGTAGGAAGAGTAGCGCCAACTTGGCGACTCTTCTTACCGACCAGCACCACCTCATCGAGGACATGTGACGATTAGACCTGATGGTGACTGTGTCAGATAGGATCGCATCCGATTTCGGACCTTCCGATGTGGCTAGGATTGCTCCTTTGACCATTCAGCCTACTTTACGGGACGAGATCCGACAGGCTCAGGCCTCCGACCCCCTCCTCGAGAGGTACAGGACCCGTGTACCTCTAGGCACCGCGCCTCGGATCCACATTGCCGAGGACGGGGCCCTACTCTTTGACGATCGACTTTGCGTACCCAAAATCGTGGCCCTGAAAGACAAGATTCTTTCAGAAGCTCACAATTCGGGCTACGCTATTCACCCCGGCGAGACCAAGATGTACCAGACACTACGGAGACACTTCTGGTGGAAGAAGATGCATCGAGAGGTAGCCCAGTATGTGGCTAAGTGCTTGATCTGTCAGAAGGTCAAGGCAGAACGTAAGAGACCCGCAGGACTTCTACACCCGTTGCCGAAGTCTCAGCATAAGTTCGATATCATCACCATGGACTTCGTTACGGGACTACCTAGGACACGGAGCGGCCACAATGCCATTTGGGTCATTGTGGACACACTCACTAAGGTAGCCCACTTTATCCCTTTTCGACTCGGGTTACCAGCGGAGGGGATGGGGAAACTATATCTGAACTGGCAGTTCAGATTTCACGGGTCCCCCACCCAGATTATCTCGGATAGAGACACACGCTTCACCTCTCACTTCTGGGGACGATTCCAGGAGGCGTTAGGCACTACGCTGAGTTTTAGCACAGCTTACCACCCGCAGACTGACGGTCAGTCTGAGCGCACTATACAGACCTTAGAGGATATGCTACGTGCATGTACGCTCACTATGGGTGGAGACTGGGAGTCACATCTCACCTTAGCCGAGTTTGCGTATAACAGCAGTTATCACGCGTCCATCGGCATGACTCCCTTCGAGGCTTTGTACGGACAGCCCGTCCGTACTCCCGTTTGTTGGGGTCCCCCAGGCACGTACACCCCTACAGCCTCGGAGCTCGTGAATGAGAGTACTGATATAGTCAGACTCATTCACGAGCGGCTCAGGACCGCGCAGGATCGGCAAAAGAAGTACGCCGATCCGAAGAGACGAGACGTGCAGTTCACCATTGGTGAGCATGCTTTACTGAGGGTATCGCCCACTAAGGGCATAGTGAGGTTCGGTGTTAAGGGGAAGCTTGCACCCCGCTACATCGGACCTTTCCTCATTTTAGAGCGAGTAGGACCGTGTGCTTTTCGACTTGCTCTCCCGCCTTCCTTATCGGATGTACATAACGTCTTCCACATATCTCAGTTGAGACGTTATGTGCCCGACCCCTCGCACGTACTCCAGGTCGAGCCCCTACAGGTCGAGAGAGATTTGACCTATAGGGAGCGGCCTCTGCGCATCTTAGATACACAGGAGACTCGTCTTCGCAGACGGTCCATTCCTCGAGTTCTTGTCCAGTGGGAGCACCACACCCCTCGTGAGGCTACCTGGGAGCTTGAGGGTGAGATGCGTGAGAGGTATCCACACCTTTTCACTACCTGATTTGCCTTGTTTCGGGACGAAACTTCTTTTAAGGGGGGGAGGATGTAAAACCCACTAATCTCGACAATTATTCATGAAAATAATTGTCTTGTTAATGAGGAAATTAATCGTTAACTAGAAATTTATCTCAAAATTAACATATGAAAATAAGTAAAATTCAATGCATTCTTATTTAACAACTTACAGAAATTTCGTATGAGTTGAAACTATTTAAATAAAATATACCAAGCTTGAAATATTAATTAGGATCGTATAGAATATGACTCGAGTTAATTACCCTTTAGTTACCCTTTCAAAATAATCAGATAAAATAAATAAATCAGATTTATAATTAAATCTGCATGAAACGAATCATATGTTTTTCCTATATTCGATTTAAGATACAACTGCCACACAATGGGCTACACGATTGATGCTTCAAACCCAACACACCTTAAAATTTAAACCTGAACATTTATAACATGCAAGTTGCTACCCCAGACGACCCAATGAGTTAAAATCTGAGTCTTACAGCCGGATGCCACACGAAGAGTCACACATAAGGTGTTGCACACACGATTCTAGTGCCTGTTCAATGTCCTATCTCGATCCCATGTGTCTGAACACCCCGAAACGAGTCACGATCGGTCAGGTGGATCGCCTCACACTTGATAACCACTCTGCACGTGAGAACGCACAAAGGTGGCGCCACAGAGAATCCTAAAATCTCTCCCCCTCTCACTTCCTCTCTTTCCCGCTGGGGCCCACACCCCACCTAGAAAACCCCCTCCTGTCCCCTTTCTTTTCTTCCCTCGGGACCCCAACACATCTCTCTCCCTCTTCCATCCCATCCGATCTCTTTTCTTCTCTCTTCTGGTTCGAATCTCCCCTCTCTCTCTGTGCTGTCGATCTCCCTCTCTCTCGATGCTCAACAGCACCCCACTGTACTTCCTCGACCAATTTCTCCCCGCTGTCACTCAAGTGACAGATTCACCTCCCTTTTTTTTTGACTTATAGGCCGAACCACTCAAGTATTGATGTACGAAAGGTCGAAAGCTCACGGCTTGCTCCGCCCCCCCTATTTCGTAAGATGCCTATAAATACCGAGGCCTCGCTCTCCCTGCCTTCCTCTTGCTGCTCGAAACTCTCATGTGCTGAGAATAGATACACTAAAGAACTCGAAATTCGGTTGTTGATTTAAAAGCGAGCAGCAGCAAATAAGAAGAGGCAGGGAGGAGAAAGGGGCCCCCGATACGCGCGGTGAGCTTTGGCCGTGAGCGTCGCCCCCCCCCCCCCCACTCAACCACTGTTCACACCTGAGCCTTACTCCCCTTTTCTGGTAAACAAAACAGAAATTCACTTCGTTAAATTTCTTGACCTTGCCTGTGCTGTTACTTGATCTCCTGTGAGGTGTTATGATTTGTGATTATTTTGTTGATTTGCTGCCTAATTTGTGTAGAGTATTGGTAGTTCCTTCTGTGATTGTGGTTGTTGTATTGTTCTGTTGCATTTTTGCGATTGTTGTATGACCTGATCTGTGAAGAGTAATGGGGTTGGGGAAAATTTTCTAAACACTCGAACTATGGCTGATTTGGTTTGTGAGGTGCCTACTCGAAACTGTGATAGGGTCAGTGTTTTACTGGCGCCCTTTTGATAAACCTGTTAATGCACTTTACTGGTACAAATTGGGCATGGGTTGTTTTTCCGGGTGATAACTGATCTACTGGTATACCCCAAACCAGTACCCCTGTATACTTCTGTTGTTGCTGGTATTGATTTGTTTACTGTGTCGTGAGTGAATGGGCCCAGAGTGATGCCTGGGCCCAGTGAGATTCGGCTTTAGTATTTAAAAGGGTTGTTGGGCCTTTTCTAAATTCACTAAATTAAGAAGCTATGAAATGGGCCGATTTTGAATAAAAAGGAATGAAGAGTTGCAATGATAATTATTAGGCCTTGGGCCTCGTGGCTCAAGAGGCCTCTGCTGGAAAATTTAATAACAAATGGGCTTTTGGTCATTAAGCCTTAGATAGACCCAACAGATACTACATGACTATGTTCAGGACCCTTAACAAATAAAAGAGAACAGTTCTAAGTGTTTTTGGGCTTGGGCCCTATTTTGGCCGAGTAAGGATACATATAGATATTACATTTCAAAATTAGCGGCCCGGCTCATAATATTTAGTAAACTAGACCCGAATAATAAAAAGGACCGAGAAAGGTATAATAGGGAAATGACGATTATAAGCCCGTGCAGCGAGAGCTACGGCGATGACGTATGAGTCTCGGGCTTCCGATCCCACTCAGGATTAACACAAACCAAACATAAATAAAAAAAAAAAAAAAAAAATAACCAACTTGTGTTTCTATATATTTTCTATACTATATTTATCACAATAAACAATATAACGTATAATATACGGCTCAGTTACATAGTAGGATAGTAGTTTGGCACGACGTCGTATTTGACATGATGACACTTGATTTATAAATAATGCGTAACGAATAAAGTAAGTAACTAAACTCGATA